>APFE030661772.1:3495-28616 GCA_000404065.3 Pinus taeda | reverse complement strand
TTGCCTTTTGCATTGGAATGAGAAGCTTCCTTTTTCTTCCCCTTCTTTGCTTTGGCAGCCAAAGCGCAATTTTCTTCATCAGATGCCTTTGATGAAGATCCGTCCCTGGTTTTCCGCCTGGTCTCCTCTTGCACAAGATCTGACCAAAGTCTCTTCCATCCTAGCAATTTATCTCGACCATTAACAGGGTCTTGATAGGAATTCCAACTCTTCGGAAGACCAAGGAGAGGCAAGCTCACCGAGTCCTCATCATCGACAGTCATCCCCACACTTCCCAGCTCATCCCGGCATTGGGTGAACTTCGTGAGATACTTGGGCATATTGTCTCCATTCTCACACTTAATGTTTCTGAGTTTATCCTTGAGCACCAACTTCCTCTGGTTGATCTTGCTTTGGAATAAATCTGTCAATGCTTTCCACATCAAGTATGGAGAAGGCTTTCCATGCAGGCTGGATACAATGTGATCCTTCACGCCCTCCAACAGAATGCTTCGACACTTTGCTGTCATCGTTTTCCAAGCCTCAGCTTCAGCAACATCAGTAGGTTTTGGGACATCCGCATCTATGAAATCCTTCAACCCATTGTCATCTAACACCACCTCCATCCTGTCTTTCCATGCAATATAATTTGAGTTTCCTTCAAGGGCATACTCCAATCGCAATCCGTTGAAAGACATTTCAACTTCGACACCAAGAAAACACTGCTGCAAATTCGAATTCCACCAGCTCAAAACTCAACCGCTTCTGATCTAAAATTCATGAGAACTCAGTATTTCTCGTACAGAGATTGGCTGTATGGGAATTCACTGGATATCTCACCTTCCAAAAGAAGGATGAATCTAGAGGCAACCTAGCTCGATTACAGACTCGGCCTGAAGAAAGAAAATGTAAACACTTTCTAAATAATAGATCCGATGATCAACTTCACTCCGATATCATGTAGAACCTTTTCTACAAATTAGCTAGCTCTGATACCATGTAGAATTTTGAATAATATGACACTTATTCACAGAGATTATCCTGATTATACACTATTTGTAGACTGCATGCATAACACATAACCTCCTCTACATTGATCATCAATTTGCGGAATTAAAGAAACAATCGCATGCGCACATTGAAACATCAATCACACATATAAACACAGTATATCACGGGGAAAGCATACAGCTGAAAACCCCCAACTATCTGTATATTATGTTGATTGAGAACATGTAACAATACATATTACAATACTCCTCGGATGTACTCAGTACTATCTCCACCTGTTACACACAAACTAGCTCAAATCTGAGTCAATCAGAGGTTCAAATCTCCTCCACTGCATAATCCTGCATGAGAATAGATGAGAATGGTTGATCCAAACTCATATTTCCCTTGTGTTGCACTACGCAATCCTCATTGGCAATCTCAATCCACTAATTGTGCAAATCTCATGCACAACTATAGTCACAACTAACAATTGTCTTGCCCTTTCACTCACCACTAACACTTGTCTCCACTGAACTGTCCATGCACTGAGTTAACTGATGTATTATTTAGTTGATTTATGAGTTAATAATTAGTGAATTAATTAATAATTAATTCACACCACTCATCACTAGTGTATTTGTTAGTTAGACTAAATACAACTAGTTCAACTAAGTCAAACTGAACACAACTTCATCAACTCCTCAATCAACTCCACCAAACTCAATCACTTGAGTTCTAACTAAAGTCCTTCATGCAATAGCTCAACTAACCCATAATAAAAGTGTATTTCCTTTTGGTAGTTGCATGTGCCACATCCGTAGCTCAAACTGAAGTGCTGCAAGAGGATAAGATAATGTTTATAGTCCAAATACTATTAAGAGCTAATAATATTCGACTATTCTATATTTAGACTGGCGGTCTAAAAATAGACTCCACCCATATGTCTAAAAATAGAGGTCCATCTATTTTTACCAACATGACCAATCATCCATAAATAGCATCCTGCAACTCATAGACCACGATCCGTATGTCTAAAAATAAACATAGTCTAAAAATAGACTTTGCGCCAAAAATAGCCTGCGGGACCACTTAGTGAAGGCAACTTCTTTTCACTAAGCTCCATCATCTTGTTGCATTTTCAACAGACTAAATCTGAATCACCCTTGATACTCAGCAATTTGACTTTTAAAGTTTCTTACATTTCAATACCAACAACAAGGCTTCATATTCAACCACATTACTGGTTGCTTCAAATTCTAATTGATAGGAAAATTTGAAAATATGACCAAGAGGACATTTCAAGACAATTCCCCACCTTTACGATGCCTAGATGTTTCAACATCAAAGTACAAATGCCAAACTTTATTTTTCAAGTCGCCCTCTTTTTTATCAACCTTGACCTCTTCAGGAATGATTCAATTAGATAAAACAGCATGATTCCCAGGGTATGATCATTCACATATTATCTCATCATGGGGACTTTTAGGATCTTTAACATGGAATCTCCTTTCAAGCTCTATATTTAGTTTAAGAAATACTTCACAATTAGGGGAAGGAATCATAGCATATGACCAATTTATTTGAATGCTTCCTCGTAAATCAAAGGCCCATCTTCTAGACAAAAGAATACCCCAAGCATCAAGCAAGTCAACCAGAACTATGTCCATGAAAATCATAATATCAAGGTACATAGACAGATTGACTTGTAAGTCTTTAACTAACATATGAACTTCAATTTTCTTCAAATCCATGACACATATGTTATAGTAATGCCTAGATATCCTCAAGTTAAGTTGTTCCATGACTCTCTTAGTCATCACACAAGCAGAAGCACCAGACTCAAGCATGCAATTCTATAATTGATAATCATTAACAAGCAAAGTAATGAAAAAGGTAGAATGCCCTTTGTTATCGGATTCCATACTTTACAAATACATAGGAGCATCCTAGTAGAAAGCATCATGAGTTTCCTCTTGAGTTGCATTGACATTGGTACTAAAAATAACACTTATTAACTTGGCCTTCTGGGAGGGGATATTCACTATTTCGATGATAGGAACCAAAACTTTAGAGTTATTAAACCAACCTCCTAAATCAATATTCATACCAGAAGCTAATTCAGGTTTAAGACTTCGCGAATTAACTTGATTATCATCTTGACTTCTTCTCTGATTGGTTAGCCCCTTGTCCTTAACAATTTAAAGAACTCTCTTAGGAGGAGGCTCCTCACTAAAAATTTTAACCAAGACATTAGTTTCTTGACCAAAATTATTAATGGCATATGAATATGTGAAAGGTCTGATGGGTTCACTATTTTCCTTCACCTCTTCTGAATTCTCTTGCGATAAATGATATTGTTTACCAACCATGATTATCTGATTATTTTTCTTAAGCGTCTCATAATTTATGATTCTCTTGACAAAAGGAAAAGTACCTTCTTGATGAATCTCGTCACTAGCCCTATAGTAAGGCAAGGTATCCTCCATAAGATTATAAGTTTTGAGAGGATTGGGAGGCCTCTACTCACTGGTTTGACCCATTTTATGCCAATTATTTTGATTATTATTATTATCCCAACCCCTAGGTTGATGATTTTGCGTCTTGTCTCTTTACATTTGAATCAACCTATACTGTAATGTAGTTATCTCCTTAGCATGATCAACAATCGTCCTAGCTTGATTTAACTCCATACTGTCTAAGTTCTTAAGAAATTTTTTCATAGGTTCTTCTTCATATTCCTTTTCTTTTCCTTTAGGTTCTTTTAATTTAACAACAGATCTATCAAACCCGGGAATTTCAGATTTGCCGAAAGCCTTCTTATCTTTTTCTAGCTCTTCAACTGAGATTTGACAAGCCTTGTAGTCACCAGGCTTGGTCCTTCTTAGATCATAAGAAGTGTTAGGATTGACAACATCGAGATAATATTCTAGAAGCATTTTCTCAGTTTGTAAATAGTAGATACTTCTTTAAGCATGCCATTAAACCTTTTATTAAATTCTTCACACGTCTCATTTTCTTTATTTTTAATGATGCTAATGGATTTTTCTATAAAAATATCTCCTTTCTTATCACCAAATTTCTCTCTAAAATCATTAAGGAGGGAATTAAATGAATCAATCCTATGATTAGGCCTATCCCTAAACTAATCCATAATATCCTACTCAAGGGTCATGATAAAGCATTTCATTTTCACATCCTCATTATAATGAGCATGAGTGAATTGAACCCACCAAGTCTGAAAAGAATATAAATTATTTTTAATAGTGATTGCATTATTTCTTTGGAAAGTGGGTAACTTGTCTAGACCAATATTAATAAGGTTATGAGGATAACCCTAGATGTTAGCAAAGTCAAGAGGCTCATAGGTATCCATGATGTTTGAAACTGGAGGATTCAAGAAGAGTGAATGGATGTCACGGAGAGCTTCCTAGCTGAGATTGTCAAGGAGTGTATGAGAAGAGAGCTCGTGTAATCTAACTCTGAGAGCCCTTTTAGGATCTGGAGAAGGATTAGCCAAGCTGCTTGTGTTCCTCCTAGTAAACGCTCCTGTATAATATGAAGGAAGTCAAGTTGGCACCCAGAGACAAATATAACTTAGATACAAAAGATGATATGATGAAAATGAGATGAATATGAACGGGTGAAGATGAAAGGATCAAATGATGAGAAGAGATTGAGAGGACCTAGGAAAGAAAACTATTTCCGTAGCAACATGGCCAAAAAATGCTGTCACACAAAGTGTCTAGGCATCGCGACAACGCTCAGAGTAAGGGTTGTCACTCTAATCCTTACTCACTCTATTTAGGCTATTTCCTAGACAAGTCAATGGGGATAATCCATGGGGTGAATGAATGAGGATAGCATGTGAAACACAGGCTCTAGGAGACTTAAAAAATGGACAACTTGACAAATGTAAATGAGTCTTGGTTAACTGAAATGAATAGATCAGACACTATTACGACCAAGACATAACCACAAGATAGAAATGATTATAGACCATTGCCTTTATATTCAATTAATCATCGACTAAATAAAAACATTGTTGAATTTTGGCTTCTGTGATCCATATCAAGTTTTTTAAGAAGATTTTTCGACCGAAAAATATTATTAAAAAACTAAATAAAAATAAGTTATCATGAGAAATTTATAAATGTGATGAATGGTGATGATCATAAACGATTAAATGTGAATGCTTAAAAATTTATCATACAAGAGTTTATAATAACTAAATCCCAAATATAGAAGAATTTATCTTTCTCGTATAGACAACAATTTTAAAACATTAATTGTAGTAGACAATAAAGAAATTACTACCGTAAAATTTTAAAAATTTTCACTTAACACACAAAAAGAGACGAGGGAAGTTCAAATTAGAATTTAATTATTCCTTAGGCAATCAATTTAATGTGGTAAATGAAGAAATTAAATTTTTAATGTGACAAAAGTAAAACAAATTGAAAGGGTTAATAAACTAAAATTTTGATGGGCCATAGGCAACATTAAAATTTTTAATGTGAAAGCGCAAGTACTCTCTTGATTCAAATCCTCTTAGGAATTTCAAAGTCACATCATTGAAATTTTTTTATTTTTAGATTTTTTTAATGTTTTTGAATGTTTTTTGAATTTTTGTTTATGAAACAAAATTAAAATAAGAAGAAGAATAATAAAAAATTAAAGTGATATAAAAAAATTAAAACAAAAGAACAAATCCAAAACAAAAAAATGGAGAAACTAGAACCAAAAAAAATAAAAATCGAATTTAAAATAAATCTTATCTAACCAAAGTAATGAAAAGTCAAATAAAATCGAATTCAAATGGAAATAAACTAAAACCCTAACCGCATACCTAACAATAAAGCAAAAAAAAAAAAAAAAAAATATTGATTGTTTTGTTTTGTTGTGTGTATGTAGGACGACGACAAAGAGAGGAGGTCGAGGGCAGAAGGTGATGGTGGTACCGTGTAGGTAATGGAGACTAAGGGCAGCAAAAGGGAGGAAGGAGTAGTTAGTCGGGATGGAAGAGAGAATGGAAGATTAGATTATGAGAGTGGAAAGAAAAGGTTAAGATGCAATTTGATGAGGTAGAGCTGCGGGAGGAGTAGTGAAAGGTAGTGGAATGGAAGTTTCTCAAAGATGGAGAAAGGAGAGTCGCGTTGCGTGGAGTATGTAGACAATAGGCACTTGAACGAGGGGAACCATAGGGGAAAATAGGGTTGTGGATATGAGTGTTGCAGGGAGAAGCAAAGAACACGAGAGTTGAGGGGCTCTATGGGAGAAACTGGAAGCGGAGTAGAGGAGACAATAAAAAATAAAATAAAAATAAAAAACACAAGTTGAAGGAGTTGCTATAGCGTAGATCAAAAAATTGAATTTTGCAATAAGAGGTTGCAATGGAGCTATGATGTGAGGAAGATGATGCATTTTGTAGATGTAGCGGGTAGAGGATGGGAAATAGAGGCGTTTTGGAGGGATAAGGGATTGTTTGAAAAAAAATCAAAATTTGTAGTAGATCAAGAACCCCAGGCACTAAAAATAATTCAAAAATTTTCCAGAGAAAGAAAAATGCAGCCAAATGGTAGTATCTCAAACACTTAAAAAAATTTCGCAGAAAATCTTAATTAAAAGTGATATTCTCGTCCTTTAGATTTGTTCTTGAAAAAACTTATGAAATCTCTAGATTTAAATTTTGAAACCCTTGGACTACAAAAAAGTTGAATAAATGTACCTACAAAATGATACTAAGACCAAATCTTACCCTACAGGGCCTAGATCTTGCTTCAAATAGGAATCCTCCTTCATATCTGTACCTGTAGTGACAAAAGGAAACACCTAGAAATGAGATGTATAATGATAAAATTAAAAATTAAAAATTAAAAAAACCAACTAACTTACAATAATTACAATCTAAAGTCTCTAAGTAGCTAGATCTATCATTATGCTAGACAAAAGATTAAATTTTTAAATTTTAAAGGAGGTGCTAACTCGAAACCATTCGTGTCAACAAAATATTATGATAAGGTTAGAGATAATTTAGTTGAGCTCTTCAAGAAACACGGATCGGCAGTTGGTTGGTCCAACTAAAAACTTCCCATAATGTCCAAGGATCTAAAATCAATATTTCCTTGCAAAACTCAATCCAACCATCAAAATAGAGCGATAAAATAATCATAAAATTCAAACAAATAAAGATACTTGCTATTATGTTCAAAATTTAAATTATTACTCAAACTCCAGTGACTGAGCTAGATACCTATACTCAAATCACTCTTTAGGAGCTATCATCAATGGCTTTAGAAAAAATCATGCATGAAAATAAAACATCTTACAACATTCCCATGAAGAGTAACACCAACAAAATTTAACCCCAAAGTCTTTCTTTATTATCCAGAAAAGGGATTAGACAAGAGCTTCTTGCTAAGCACACGACTCAGACATTGCATCCGTTGACTGACAAATGACTTCCTATTTAAAGATAAATCCTCCAACGGATAGTTTGACTACTCCTCGTCAAAGAAATCTTGACCTTCGATGAACATTAAAATTTCTTCTAATTTCATCCGTCGAAACATTTAAAATTTTGGGAAATTCGAAATTTTTTGTTAAATGCATTTTAATTAACTAAAAAATAAATTTTTTGAGTTAATTTCCCCAAAACATTTACTTTGAATCAACCCGAGGGATCAAAGGTTTAAAAGTTAACAAAATAATTAATTTACCTTAGTCCCGTGACATTTTAAAAACTTATATTTTTAGGACCGATAAATTTTTCCTTTGGAGAATTTAAATTTAACTAGGACCTAGAATTAATTAAATTTATAGTTTAGGATTTTAATTAATTTTTGGCCAGAAAATTTAATTAATTAACCTACGAGGGGAAAAATTATTTTTGCAACCCTTAAGACACTTTACATCATGATTTTCATATTTCTTACAACATATCGGGGAAAATCCATTTGTAATAGACCCTCACAGACTACGCATTTCTGTGACACATATAATCGAGCAGAATAGGCAATTTGTAATAAAATAACCAAACCAAATAGTTAGGATTATTCTGAAATCACTTTTACATATACTCGATCTAGAACGCTAGGACTTGCTTAAGATTGTAGTGAAAAAGTCCATTCCAACTTTGGGTTAAGACTGGAGGGTAAAACTCTGTTGACCATCCAAGAATGGATCAATCACACGAAAAACCTCCTAGAATGGAGATCATCACTACAATGGTAGGTTTGCCTATGTCGTTACATACATGAAACGGGTGTGCTGAGATTATTTACATTATACACATGCAGAAAGGGTTTACATAACATCTTTGAAATCAGGCTGATGATGATAGCTGGACAGCACAGATACATCGATCATGTACTATCCATTTTGTGAAAAAAAAGGGGGTGTACTTCAATGGTTCATTGACACGTATTGGTAAACAGGACCTTTCCCTTATTTTTGTGCACTCTTTGAGAACTTCCTCCTTCTGCATAACCTCTTCCACCCCTTCTGCATGCCCCAAAGGCTCCTCTTCTCTACATATGTTCTTCCAGATGTTTGTCCCCCAAAGAGAGAGAGCATGTAGTCCTCCTTCTTTTCCCAATATACTAAATGCCCATCCTATACTAAGATTGCACAACAGTCCAACTTGTGAACCATGCAACCTGTGTTGCCTTAATGTTTATGACATGTCAATTATTGTGGTGAGAGTTAAAGGACACCCACCCTATCCCTATTTATTTAATTAACTTATGAAATTATCAGACCACTCAACCAAACATGACTGATATTTCAAATAATAGTTCCCTTAAGCAATGTAATTTGTGTCCATCTCTTAGCCATTTAAAATATTTTCAATTACTTACAATAGAGAAATAGTAAACAGTGGATGTCACACAAACCTCTAATAAAATATGTCATAATTATTAATTAAAACTAATTAATTAACACCACCTAAGAAGGAACAACCGTATGGATCCATGTTTAGATGGAAGCTTTCTTTCCTACTGATTTTTCCTTAAGTCTATTTTATCCCTAAAGCCACTTCCTTGTCTACTTGTTTTGAAGAGCTATGACCAATATATTGATGAAATTAATGCCACAATTTCTTCTAACTAAGAGAATAAATTTCTTGACAGGTTTAATGGGATGTGACTATGTCTAAACTAAGTTAGCAGAGCCACAAACAATGTCATTTACAATATTGGTGTGAAAACTCCTTGAATTGCACCAATTTGAATTTATCCTACTAACATATTAGTAATTTAATTGTTTACAACAAATAACAAATAAATCAAATTGAAATTCTTCAAAAAATAAATACGTTGTAAAAGTAAATAAGGAACTAAGAAATATATGAACACAAAATAAAGATGACACAATTATTTTGGACTAAAAGTTCCCAAAAAAACCTCAACAGAAAAAACGATGCAATAAATGAGGGCTTATTTTATTATGCAAAAAATTTGGAGAATTATAATTGTTGGCCTTTCTATCTCAACTCCAACAATTTATCTAAAATCGGAAAATTACTTTTTCCCTCACTGCAACTCGATCTAACCCTCCATAGAAAATTCACACTTCCCATATTATTTGCTTAGTTGGACTGGAAATGCGCACTATTTGTTGTAGAGAATTTGATTTTCCTCTATATCAGTTTTAGATGAACCATATTTCATTTTCTTGCCTCTAGATCTAATTCTTTCTACTTCGAGAATGTTGATTGAGGTTCCTACACTCACTATAGAGATCATGCACTGGCACTTTCCAGACAACTGGTAAATTAGATTGGAAAATTCTGGCCTTCCTGTAGGAAAATTTAACGTCCCTTTCGTGGTTCTAGAATTTCGAAAACCACCTGAGAATTTTTCTAGAAATTCCCCCTACTACAACCCTTGCTACTCCCTAGCTCAAATTCCTCCCTTGTCTAATATCGTTCTTTGGGAAATTCACATTGCCTTGGCTAACTCACTCTCCATCATGTTTCTCTCCATCTAATCAACTTGCTCATATAATCTCTTATTGGAGAAACAATGACCAATATCTAATCATGATCAATGACTAAGATAATCTTAGAGATGAAGTACTTTTATGGAAGTATCTAGAGAATAATTTGTTATCCTCAATTAATTCCCATTATTTAATCAATTTTCCGAAGTTAGACTTAGGAATTTTTTAATTATTGATCAATTCACTTAAATGATTTGTCTCTAGGTGATTTATCCTAAAATATTTTATGGGCTTTCAAGATCTTTTGTTCCTTAGCCTCTTAGATACAAATTGGGACTAGAACACCTATATGATGCTACCATATCATCTGAAATCTAATACTCCTTCTTAGCGA
Organism: Pinus taeda; assembly: GCA_000404065.3. Taxonomy (NCBI): domain Eukaryota; kingdom Viridiplantae; phylum Streptophyta; class Pinopsida; order Pinales; family Pinaceae; genus Pinus; species Pinus taeda. The sequence goes on along the minus strand of APFE030661772.1, from coordinate 18,310 downwards.
GGAAGTCATTTTCCATTATACCCATTTGTTCTCTAAAATAGATGAACTTAGCTCTTGTTAGAGCTTTCGTGAGAATATCTACATTTCACTAATTTGTGGGAACATGTTTTTGTTGTATTGTTCCATGCTGATGATGTTTGACATCTATTACAACTCCCTTGTTTACAGATCACACTCATATGATTCCTTGTCACTAGAAATGAATGTAGGGAAGTCTCTCGGGAAAATACTATCCACCAAAAATTGTGCATACTTTGATCCACCTCACACTACTATCGCTACTTCTCTACTATTGTTCTTGTACTACTACTAAAACTACTACAATGGTGAGCTTGACCTGATCTCCCTCTAAAAAAAGACTGGGAAATCCCTCCCAGATGGAAACTTTGTCTAGGGGTCTCACTCTGACTAGAACTGCACATGTAACCTATAACTAGGAAATTCACTACCTCCTCCAATCACATGAATTTTCTATGAATGAAACTCAAAAATCAACCTCTGCATATCTATTGCATACCTAATACTATATTTGCAACTATCCTTGAGTTTCAGGCTACAACTAGATATGCACTGTCTAGTGAGAAACTAACTACACCCAATTATATTTGGGCCTCTCTAATAACTAACTGCAACTTTCTACACACTATCTATCCAGATCTCACTACGCATGTTGAACAGTGATCCTACCATTGCTGAATATTGTGGGTCATTGTAGGAAAGGTAATTATCCATGAGAAAACACATGTCTAATCTTGTGCCCCCTTGGACCCTACCCTATCCTACAATTCTGAAGAATTATGCTCCTCCTTCATCTGCAAGTATAGTTGTTGTCAATGCGAACTCCTCCAACCTAGAAGTCATCTCATCTATCTCTGCTAAAGTTGTTGTCTGCTCCTGCCCTCTTTTTTCCTTCTTTCTCTTAGGACACTTGATGGTAGAGTGACCAAATTCACCACATTCAAAGCATTTTACCTTCGATAAGATATTTTTCTTCTTATCGCCTACTTTTGAGTTTTTTCTTTGACTGGGACCCTTCTTCACTTTCACTTTACTATCAAGGGAAACATTTTTCCCCCCTCCTTTTGAGATTTTAGTCCTCTACTATTGTTATTGATAACACCTTTGAATAGGTTGTGACTTAGCTCCTCTTGTGTGAAATCACTCCATAGGCATTCTGAATCTGGTAGTTTATCTCATATAGTTATCTCCTTAATAAAGGTTCTTCATTCCTTGGTAAACCCATTTACATCTACTCACACAAGTTATTTGACTTCAGGTTTCTCTCCTACATATGCAAGTTCCTCGCAGACATTCTAAATTCTAGTGAGATAGGAAGTTACTTCTCACACTTATGCATCTTTGTTGTCCTCAACTTCTCCTAGAGAATCATTTTACAATACTCGGATGGATCCTTGTACAACTTCACAATGGAATCACACATGTCCTTTTTTGTATCCTTATATGCAATATATGGGACTATATGATCCCAAAACCGATATATGACCATCCTCTTAGTCTTGTCCATATCCTTTTTAAAGGTTTTCAATGGTTGTGCATCTGCTGACTCTACCATGAAGCTTTTCACGAAATCCTTCAAACTATGCTCATCCAATAAAAACTACATTCTGGCCTTCCAAACGCCAAAATTAGAGGCTCCATCTATTTGTCCTGATCCTTGTGTCTTTTTGAATCCATCTCATGAAACTTGAATAAGCTAGAGACTATATCTACAAATCTCCTTCTCTTCCTTCTTCATGCTTAGTTCTCCTACTCTCACTCTATTTGAAATGTGCATATATATTCCTTCACTAGAAAATTTGATCATGCACTCACCTTGAGTGTCCTTCCCAGAACTCTCACTGCTTATTTGTCTTCAAGAAGGAAACTCATTCTACACTTTGGATGCCATTCTCCAAGATTGAGTAACACACTATTGCACCTGAAGTATTCACTAGATGGATTGGAAAGTATAACTTGGCCTACTTATATTGGAAATCCTGGATCTCCTCCTGAAAATCAGAAAATGGAAATCCTCTTAGAATTTATGGAAATCTCCTCTCATGTGATTTTCTCATCTTTCCTAGTCAGATTTGCAACTGCAAAATTTGCTACAAATATTATGTACCCAGACTTGCTTTACAAATCAATTGATTTTCTCCTGAAAACTCCTTTCTGGCAACCACACTTCCTGCAAATTCTCCTTTTGAGAAAATCGAACTTTTCATGCACTCTACCTTTGGAAATCTATTTCTGCCTTGCAATTCGTAGCACGAGCCTGACATGCACAAATTATAAATTTGTGCTTCAGATATCCCTGTGAAACTACACAATCTTCAGGTATTTCATCTCTTAGCATCAAATCTGATCAGTAATTCTATGATACGATGTGAAAATTCCTTGAACTGCAAGAAGTGGAATTTAGCCGCATAACCAATTAGTAGTTTAATTATTTATCAAAAAATAAATCACATTATAATTCTTCACAAAATACATACAATATAGAAGTAAATAAGGAACCCTAAAATAGATGCAGTACACACAATAAAAATGACACAATTGTTTTGGTCTAAAATTCCCCAGAAAAACCTCGAAGGGAAAATTGGTGTAGTATATGGGGGTTTATTTTATTATGTAGAATGTAGAAAATCTCAAGAATTACAATTGTTGGCCTTTCTATATGAGATCTAACAATTTATCTTAGCCAGGGAAATTACTTTTTCCTTCATAACATCTAGATTTGGCCTTCCTTGAAAAATTCACACTCCCCATCTTATTCACTTTATTGGACTGAAAGGGTGCACTATCTACCCCAGAGAATTCGATCTTCCTCTAGATCACATCTGGATGTGTTTTCCTACCTTTTCCTACCTCTTGATCTAATTATCTTTTCTTTGATAATGTTGATTCAGGTTCCTTCACTCGCTATAGAGATCTTGGACTTGCACTTTCTTAACAACTGTCAACTCACATTGTAGAATTTCGACCTCTCTATCTGACAATTCAGCCTCCCTTTCCTCAATCTAGATTATAGAAATCCACCTAAGAATTTATCTAGAAATTCTCCCTATTGCAACCCCTCCTATCCCTAGCTCAATTTCTTCCCTCGTTGTATAATGTGCACTAGGAAACTTGCATTGCCTTGGGTAACTTGCTTTCCCTCTTGTGTCATTCTCCATCCCATTAACTTGCCCCTATAATCTCTTGTTGGATCATACTAGACTTGATTCGAGTCATATTTTGGAAGTATTTAGAGAATAAGTCAATCTCCTTAACTAATTACCATTAGCTAACCCATTTTCCTAAGTTAGAATCATGCATTTTTTAATTAGTGATTAAGTAATTTAATTGAGTGGCCTCTAGGTGTTTTCTCCTAAAACCTTTCCTGGGTTTTGAAAATATTATGTTCATTAGCCTCTTAGACACAACAAAGACAAGACCACCTATCTGATGCTACCATATCATCCAAAAACTAACAATTGGACCAGGGTAGTGGAAGGGCAAGAAGAATACATTTCCTTGTCCCTCTCCCATATCGAGGAGACAATGTATTGAAGACCCAAGTGAGGCTCTTCGCATTGTAGGAACAAGCACAAAGAGTGATATGTATGCACACATAGTGGAGGAGTGAGGGGTAGATGTTCATACTCACTTTCTTATCTGTCCCACTTGCTCTCACGCTCTAGAACGCTAGCTCATATTGGTTCTATTTTCTATAAGAAGATGGTCAAAACTAATTTTGGGCAATGTGTAGTTGTGGGACATCCTATAGCTAAATAAGTAGTGTCAAAACTTATTATCAAGCTTGTAACTTGGAGATGGTGCCCTATAACCTTAATCTTGTGCTTTCTGCCTATAGGTGCCAACCCTTGTGATTGTGTTTAAGACCATGGATCCCCTTCTCTAAGCCTATGTGATTTGTAAGAAGCTTAGTGAATGACCAAAACACTCGTGTGAATTTCCTATGCAAGCATGTCCTTAGACTCATGATCTAGCTTGGGGGTGGCCAATTATAAGAAAAATCGTAGTGTAGCTAGCCTATGTTTAGGTGGAAAGTAGAAGTCCGTCCTTTAGTTGATAGTTAAATCAACAAACATAGATAGGTATTCTTGGTTATGCATTTTATTCTACAGGATATGATGTCCCTTGTTATGATTATGATTAATGCTTAATATTGTAACATACATGAAATAATGTCTAATTCATTATTCTAATCATGCTTGACGATGCATTGTCACTGTGACAACACCCTCCAATATTTTTCCTACGTCCAAATTTCGGAGTCTCCTTATGGTTATGCAATCTTTCATTTCAAGTCATTAAGGTCATGCTTGGTGATGTTGTTCAATAGTTCAATTCTTGATTTAGGAATTCTATGTGTCAAACTACCTGCTTTCACATGCCCAACTCTTGCCGTCTTCACCAGCACACTTCTTTTAAGCAATCCTAAGAGTCAATGTGTACCCTTGGAAGTCAAGAATTGAAGAGTCCTTTATGACAATCATTGCATAGTTCTTGATGAGAGTAATTATGTAGTTCCTAATGAAAGTATTTTTGTAGTTCCTAAGGACAGTGATTGTGTAGTGATGGTGATTGCATAGTCCTTGATGGCAGTGACTGCACAGTCCTTGATGATAGTGCTTGCGTAGTTTTTGAAGCTAGTTCTTGCATAGTTACTAGAGATAGAGATTACATAACCCATATGGACATTGATAGTGTAAGGGCGTCCTTTGTAGATGGTTATTTCACACTCCTTTTCGACAATGAGAGTTTACTTCTTCATGTTAGTACTATCACTCTTCTTAGTGGCAACAATTTCATGCTTGACTCTTAGTCTCCCGACATGCACAAAACACATTTAAAAAGTCTAACCGTAATTTCATGTTCACACTTTATAAAAAGTAAACTCTAGAGCTCATCCTTATATTCATCTGGTTTCTTTTGAGCTTTGTGCATTATTCGAGTATAAGGACCATTCTCTCACTCATGGTTGTAAATGCCCCATATTGTGGGTGAGTTTCTCAAGTATTTATTTTGTTTTTGTAAGTGTTGCTTTTGCTTTGTTTTTCTCTTACATGTGTTACTTTTCTTGCTCTATCATTTGTAAGTGTAAGTTTTTGTTTCTTTCATTCTTGTATGTGTCGCTTTTGTTTTCTCTATATTTACATGTGTCACTTTTACTCTTGCATATGTCGCTTTCTCTTGTTTCACAGATCTTAGGAGCACCATGGAACAACTTCTAGAGGAAACTCCAATGCACTTTCTCGCTTTATTTGGTGTTATTTTTCATTAGAAGATGTTATACACACATTATTATGGCATAGTGCACCTCTTGGTTGCAGTGGACACTTATTTCATAATGGTACATCTTGAGTCTTACACTTGGAGATAATTATCACTTTATTATCATTTTGTTGTACGTGTGTTGGTTTTGGGTACTATGTATATTCTTACTATGTATGTGGGCGTATATATCTGTGTGATCATCTTCAAGACATGTTGCATGCTCTTATTCTCTTGTCTCATTGATGTCACATTTACTCAATTCTAGAGTTCTTCCTTTTCCTCAAATATTACACAGCTCATGAGCACATTTAACTTCTAGCTAAGTAATGAACACACTGCACATTCCTTAGCCATAGCGATGAAGTACTTATCTCCTCAAACTATGCATTGTGCAATCCTATAGGAAAAAGTCCTTGAACTATGGATTGAGAAACTTTAGAACTAAGACCCTCAACCTTGCTGCTTACAATTTCCCACTTCACAACTCTCGATCAATATTGCCTTAATTTAAAACCGTGCAGTCTGGCTAGATAGTAAGGTCCTTACTACGCCATTCCAATGCTCACCTTTACAATACTTGGACACTCCTCCTTAATCATTCCACTTTGTGAGGTCAGAAAACTCAAGCCTATCATTCTTATCTCCTGAACTTGCCCGCTATGCAATCCTTGATCAACTCTGCCTTGTATTGCACATTTCTTAGTCTCAGTGGACAATGGGGTCATCTCTAGACACCTGCAGAAGCGAATTGTGCAATGAATAAAGAATACTCCTCAGTCACTATGCATTGTGCAATCGTAGTTCCCAAGATTTTTATGCTTTCGTTCTAGACTTGTCCAATGCACAATCCATGACATACCTCTTCCTTTCAACTACGTAATACATAATCACACAGTCTAGACCCTAATTCCCTACCTCTTGACTCTATGCACTGCACATCACCTGACTCCTCTCTTAGTCCTTTCATATTATCCCATCACAGTAGCCTCACACGGGCAAGTAAAGGAAGAAGAAGTGATTTTAGGATTGATGTTGTCTTGTCATGATTGAACTTATTTTGCAGGTTCTATCATCCTATCATGACAAGGAAATTCCCAAGGAGGTCAACAAGGAGAAGTTTTGAAGGACACTTGTCGAGATGAGACACAAGTTAAGGACTAAAGGAACTGTGGACCATAACAGGGAGATGGAAAATCATGTTGAATTAGAAGGTTCCAATACTTATCCAAATCCTTTGGAGGGTAAAGATGATGTACAATTCAAATATATCATGAATAACTGAAGATAGGGCAGCAAAGAGACAAATAAGACAATGATACATTACATTGAAGTATTATGTCCCAGTCATCAATTTATTGTGGTTCTTCAAAGTGTTAACACAAGAGTGTTGTTTTTTATATTATGTTTTGTCGCATTGGTGGAATGTGATTTTGTATTTCCAAGAAATCAAATAATGTAAAAAATGTGTGGAAGCCTAAGCATCTCACATGGAACATTGAGAGTCACTATGAAAGCCTAAGAGTCGTGTAAGATCTAAAGATTCATTAGGGAGGTCAATAGTCACATGGGGAGGTGAAGAGTCACCTCATTTGTTATAAATAAACCCTCATAGCTCAAGAAAATAACTTTTCACCTTGGATTTGCTAGCATGGCATGAGAGAAGAAATTATTTGGAGGAGCAAGTAGTGGCTTAATGTTCCACTATTGGAGCTAGTGTTGCATCATTGCAATCGTGTATCTTGGAACTTTCACTTAATATTTGAAGCTCTAAGAGTCGGTGCACTTTGATGCATGTATCCCAGATGTTGTAAGACTATTATTTTAATTTTTTTGGTATAATTTTGTGTTCATACATACTAAACAAAATGAGATATTTTGTTGGCTTTGGTATATATCTTCTTGAATGTGCATTGTTACTAGATTTTATGATCATTGTTACATTGTGAACAATTATACAGGTTAATCTGTGATCTTTTCTATGCTCTTATGTGTCTCTATTAGGATAATAATATTAATTTTCTTCTACAGGCCCACTTTCTCTCTTCCCAGCCATGAATGTAACTTATATACATTGCAATTGTATGCTTTATAGCGTCAAATTTCTTGGAAGGTTATGTTCATACATTCGTATGTTTTTTATTGCATCCAAGCCAAACCTTTAAGTTATGGTAGTTGGGCCTATTATCTTGATGGGGCTCCTACTGCAGACAATGTGATTTCTAGTTGGGAATTCATACCAGGGAGACCCCTTACTATTGTGTTCATCCAACACTATTAATAGATTTTACACTAGAAGGAGAGACAAATAACGAGATGAACCCATGAAGTTTGTTCTTAATCTCTTATCTTGAATGAATTATTCCCAAATAATAATTCCAGGATGTTTTTGTAAAGAATTTTATCTTATAATCCCTCACATAAATTATTCATGATTTTCTCAATTTAAATTTTATGACGATAACGAACTAACCATGCTTCAACATATGATTTAATATTTTCCATTATTTGCTTTCTAAGGGAATGCATTGTAAGTATTTCATGGCCAGATTATTCACCCTCTCTCTTGAAACTCATGTCAAGCATTGGTGGCATACATTACCAGCTTCTTCTATTCAATCATTTGAACAACTTGTTAAGGGTTGTCTTGAAGGTTTTTATGTGCATGATTAAGAATATGTTTATAAAAAGATCAATCGACTTAGAATGAAACCCAGTGAATCACTAAAGTATTTTCCTTATTAGTTTCTTAAACTTTTCTATGAAGTTTTTGAAGAAAATGTGGATTGGGATTTCATGAGTGCGAAGTTTTGGCGTTTGGTTCTAATCACCATCAAACAATTTGATTCAACTTCCCCTACTGATTTTTCTCTTCCAACTTTTCTCGATGATGACGCACCTCCATTCTTAGAAAATGAAAGTATTACTTCATTTATTTCTTATCCTCCTTTCTCATTACTTTACAAAGGGGTTCCTTGTGCCAACTTTGGAGTTGTGAAATATGAAAACTAAATTGTTGATCTATTTCTCCCACATTCATCTTATTTCCATGAAACAATATTTATTCAAAAAAACTTTCATGGTTCTCATGATTCCATCAAATCTAATGTGAACGTTGATGACTTGATTCTTCAAGACAAGACTAATATTCATTATCTTGGTTTTGAATCTGATAAAATTGAAAGTAGTGTTTCTTCAAGGGATACCTTTCATCCTCTAACTTTTACACTGCATGGCCCTCTATACCTTGATTTTCTTAATCAATTCGCCCCACCAAAAATTTCTCCAGATAAATTTGATTCTCAATTTGCTAGTTCACATGGTGTTTAGGTACAAGGTGGCTATATCTCACAAGTAGAGGAGAAAAAGAGTTATGTCACTTTCCATATTTCTCCCCTTTTTCATATTCCTTCATGTCAAAATGACAATCAATGATATCGTGATATTGATATCGAGTCAAATGATATAAAAATCATTACTCAAGTTGAAGCCTTGGACAACCATCACCTTGACATTCATGTTTCTGCTAATATAAGAAGTGATGAATGCCCAATTACATTGGATGATATTTTCCTTCGTTAAGAAGACCTAGATTTGCAAGGATTTGATCTAATTATTGAGCAACCTTCTTGTAGTTTGCACACTCTAGTTTTGTATTGGGATAACCTTTTAGTTCATGATTATCTTGAAATTCTTGTGATTCATACATCATCGGATACCAAATGAAAATAATAAAATAATTACATTTTTGAAGCTTTAATGTACCATGTTGAAGAAGAGAAATTACAATCCAAAAATTACATTGGTATACCATTGTTTGACCATTATGTGGATGAAAGTTATGTTGATTCAATTAATATTCAACATCCTAATGATATTCTGTTGCATTCACCTCCCTTCCATGACCAAACTAGTGTCCTAGGTGACAATGGATTTTAAAATTATCCCATGGAGCATAACATGCATAATGATCCATTGTTGTTGCAAGCTGGTATGAATATGCAAAATTTGAATTTTGAACAAGATTCAGTTGGATCTAATACCTCTCCTCCTAAGTCTTTTCATTTGTCCTCACCTTTAGCACACTATTAATTCTACCTAGATGTGTTTAATGAGCCAACTAAGCCAACAATTACTTTCAATCATTTAGATATTTACCCTGTTGGCTTTGGCTACAATCAGGTACAAGATATTGTGGTTTCACAATAAGAAGATGAAAATATTTAATCCATTTTTCATGATTTTTTTTATTTTCAATCTTTCATTGGTCAGGAGAAAGATGTTACTGATGTTCAAGGAAGCCCTCTGACTAATTCACCTAGATCCCTTACCCATGAAGAGTCCCATATGCTAAATATTTAATCTGATCCAGTTAGTGGTATTAACAATGCTTTTAGTGACCCATCTGATGATAGTGGAACATATCTTCTTGTAGATATTTCTAATCCACCCAAATTTGATGATCCATCATACGAAAGTTGAGGGACTTGTCAATAAGCCGAGGCACTTCAAATCCAGTTCATGGTTATGTCAGGTTCTTGCGATGTTGATGAGATCCTAAAAGTACATTAGATAAAGGTTCTTGCTTAATTCTTTCTGTAATTTTGTTTCACTGGATCTGAGCTCACTCGTGAAGGATTTTCATCATTTCCAAGTTAATCCTTTTAATCCTCAAGATAGAGTTTCTAATAAGATAAGATATACTTGTTTCGATTATCCTTCATGCAAATTCCTTGTATCAAAATTAGGGTTGGAAAACATATCTTTCATAGATGAACACAACTTTAAAGCATGTTATTTTGATTATAAAAATAAATATCATTACAAACTAAATATTTATCCTTGTCCAATCCTTTTTTGGATGATCAAATCCTTATATTTCTAGTGTATGTTATGAATTTAATCATTTCCCTAGTACAATGTATCCTCTTGAGTGTTAGCAAGTGCTTGAATCATTTGGTAGATGTAATTCCTCAAGATGATATCAATGTTGGATCTAATTTCACATGTGCTTCTAATCTTTTGTCGGCCTAGTTTCACTATTCCTTGTATCCTATGTGATTTTCAAAATTTTCTATACCAGGAATTAGTGTTAATCCTTTCGACTTTCATATTGTTGGTCGAGTCTTTAATCGAATACAAAATAAAAATCTCCCATACTAGAAAAGATGCATCACTCATTTCTGAGCATTATCATGTGATGAGGAAGATCCTCTAATGCAAAGCGCTTGTAAAATTTCTAAACTTAACACATCCATATATTTTAATAATGGAAAATCTCATGCATTAACTATTACAGTTGATCAATTCACCATCCTTAACAATTTTTATCCCCTTATTTATTTTCATATTAACTTATATGATGAAAGTTTTTGGTTTATATTTGATTCATCTCTTGATTGCTCAGATACATGTCAAGGAGATGGGGCACTTCAGCATTTAATGATGTTTATGCTAGGTCCCCATAGTCTTCATAAAGTGTGTAGGTGAGACCAATTTATGCTTTCTTGGCCTGATATTTCTCATTATATGGATTTGATAATTGAAGACTTATCTTTGTGCAAATTTCAATCTTTTGGATCTGGTTGTTTTTATGATCCCGTTATTGACTGCTTAGAGGAATCATATTGAACGAGTTCAGTGGTTATAATATGTTCCAATGGTACCTTGGGCATAACATGTATGAATGTATGTTTGAGATATGTCTTCAAGGTATTCATTTTTATCTTCCTACCTATTGTGGTAAGGTTGAAGGTTGGTTAGAGAACTCTCTCAAAGCACACCTTTATGCTTGGAAACTTGAACTTCACCTTGTTTGCATGTAATCCAAGTAAATATCTTTCTTTTTGCACATTTTTGAACATGGTTATTAATCATTCATATATTTTATATTACTAGTCAAGAAAAAATTATGTGGTTTCATTGGAAATTTTGACTTCAGTTAGCCCTTAGTTGTTATCTGGTTAGGTGCTCCAAGGGATTAGTAAAGAGCTCAAAATTCAAAGTTTTCAAAAGTGCTTGACACTTGTACTAGAGTGTATGTATAGACAACCTGAATCCAATACAACTTGAACCACCCAAAACTGATATTGTATGCTCCTGATATCATGTTCTGATATTTTTCCTAAATAGGTAAAAAAATTGTAGGTTAGTTGTAGGAATGATGACTGGATAGTACATACAATGCCTGGGCAAGGTGACTGGGCAAGTTGACTATATAATTTGGGCCAATGGTAGGATGTCGAGTGTCCTATTGTTATTGATTCAATTTTGGGTGGTTTTTATTGGTGGTTGAGTTTGTTATGTGGACCAATGGTGGGATGCCACATGGCCTAGTCATGGATTTCTATGTGGCATCGTGAGGTCAAAAAACTTTTGGAAAGGGGTCAGCCAAAGGCTCGATCGAAATCAAGCATAAGACCTTTGAAGTAGAAATACAATGCCTTACTGCTAGGGCGCACGGTGTTATTTAACATGTATAGTGCGGAACATTTATTTAATGTTTTTATATTTTATTGTTGGGGGAGGGGGTCGAGGCTAAGCCTTGGCCCCTGGTCACCTTACAACCACATCCATACCCCAGAGTGCCAACAATTAAGGTGGGGTAGAACTTTGTGGAGAAGCCCCAGATCACATGGCGATCATGTAACCACAATGAAGTTACATGGGTTTCTGGAATCAAACATGAAGAATAGGGGATAATCTCAGGTTGTATGGCGCTCATGGAACTACTATCAAATATTCAAGTGGCCATGGCTATGGGGGTGAGTGGTTAGCCCCACGCCCCTGGTGTATGGCCACATGTGGCTGAGGTTTTCTACTATAGGACTTATAGGGCATTTAAATAGAGTGACATTTTTCACCCATTTTAGTGCGAATCTCACTGGCGCTAGGGGAAATTGTCACTCGACATGCCCTGGAGAAGCAAAATTCATAGAACCATTTGCAATTTAGTCCAGTTTGTAGATCAGTTAGAGGGAAAACTTCTAGAGAGCATAACTTCTTTAGTTTTTGGCCAAATGGAGCCCAACAAGAGCCCAGTTGGGGGTTTTTTACTATTCTGGATCCATTGGAGACATATTTTTTACATTATGATCACTATAAATCCATGTAAACATAATTTTTAGCACTTAACGAAAGAGGCCCAACATTGGAAACTGGACAAGGAGATGTAGCCCAAGAGAGGGGTAAACTCCTTTATAATTTTTGGCATTATGTTTTTCTGATATGGTTTATTTGTCTCTGTTTATGTCGTAAAAAAATTTACAAAACCATTATTTTATGTGTTTTTCAAAGTGATCCATTGCCTAAAATACATAAAATTTTACTTGCAATTTTTCCATCACTTTCAATTTTACATTACAGATCAGTTTGGTACCAGAGCTCAAGGTTATTTTCAAGGTTTGATTTTGTTTGCAAGTTTTTTCTAATGTTTACAAGGTTGAAGCTTAAAAGAGGAGAAGGAAAAATTGTGGAGCCAAGGTCTCACATTGTTTTAAGGAGAACACACATACCTCAAGCTTCACCAGTCATGGTACATGAAGAAGATCGTGAAGTGAATTTTGAAGGGAAATAATTTAAAAAAAAAACTTTCTTTGAAATATCTGAAATGGTAAAAGTTATTTATGAAGAGAGGAATTCAATGTTGCAAGGCTCAAAACCTCCAAAAGGACATGGATGAAAATGATACAAACCCCCAAAAGCGAATGGAGGAAATGGTGACAAGCCACCACCTTCACCTCCATCCTCATCCTCATCTTCATCCTCATCTTCTTCTACTTCTCATACCCTTTCACAAACACCTCCAAATTCCCCAAAGGGACATGGTAAAACTCCTTTGTTAAAGCTTTACATAAAGTTTGAATTGCCTATGTACAATGGAGAGGTAAATGTTGCGAAATTAGATAATTGGATTTATCAGTTTGAAGGGTATTATAGGATAAAAAGATTCAAGGATGATGAGACCAAAATTCAGCTTCATTTTTTTAGGTTCGAAAGTGCAACAAATATTTGGTGGGAGGCCAAAACTAAAGAAAACTTTAAGAAAAGTGGTAAGCTTTTATCCTCTTGGAATGATTTTACTGTTGTAATAAGAAGACAAATTTATCGATTAGCATACATGAAAAAAACTATAATGGATTGGAAAAACTTAGGAAACCTAAGGGTCAAAATGTGTAAAGCTATATGGAAGAATTTAGAAAAAGAGATTTGATTTTGGGTATGGATTTATCCTCTGAAGACACTCTACTTGAAAACAATGGATGTTTACATAGTTATTTGAGACACACTATTATCATGTTTAACCCCACAAAACTAGATGAAGTTTCTATACAGGAAACTCATTTAGAAGCAAGACGGGAGAATCCTCCTCAAGAGGGCAAGAAACATCCATTCAAGAATGGAGACAAAGGAAAGGATAAATTCAAAGGAAAAGGGAAGAAAAATGTCAAAAAGGATGGAGAAAAAATCACATGTAAACACTATTCAAATTAAGGCCATGATGAATACCACTATTGGAAACTTTATCCTTAAATGAGACCCAAAAAGTTTAACAACAAAGGGAAACAAAATAATGTTGTAACTACACAACATGATTTACGATCTGATTCTAGGGATGAAACAAAGACCATAGCCATGGGATTTAAAGGTAAGTACTCTAGTTCAAGTACTAGTTCTTCAAATAGCCTCAATGAAACTCAACATGAAAAAGAAAGAATAGAGCTTTTCCACATTAGATTCAATTCAAAACATACCAATATATATACATTGTTTAATAGTGGATCACAAGAAAACCTTATTTCAGAAGACATTCTTAAGAAATTAAATTTGGAAACCACTCATCATTATAAACTTTATCCTTTATGTTGGATTTATGACAATGCAAAATTGCATGTGACAAAAAAATGTAAACTGAGATTTTCCATCACTACAAACTTTATAGATGTGGTAGAGCTTGATGTTATTCCACTTAACATTTGTTGTATGTTTTTGGGAAGCCCATATCTATATGATAAGAAACCCATATTTCATAGCCATGAGAACAAATATCACTTGTTTAGAGATGGAATTAAGTACATTGTTAGAGCACATAGCAAGAAGTTCAATTTATCTCTTGTTAATGCTTGACAAATGAATAGGCTTGTTAATGATAGTAAACATTGTGTATTCTTGATGATCAAACCAAAAGAGAATGTTGAAAATGAAGACTTCCAAGGATGTGATGCAAGATTAAAATATTATTTGTTTGAGGTTGTTAACACCTATGATGATATGTTTTAGGAACCCAAAGGATTGCCTCCTAAAAGGGAATCCAACATTGTTACCGGGAATAATGTCCACTTGGATGCTGCTATTCCCACTAAGACTGGTAGTTATCTTAGAAACAAACAAGTAAAGTCTACTTTCATTTTCCTTTATGAAAATAGATAAGAATGGATCAAAGGAGACCAACCTTAGTCTTGCGCTTGATTTCCTTGTTTGATTCCTCTCCTTCCTGATAGAGCTTTGCCACTTCTTCTTCGTCTGCCCAGCTTCA
>APFE030661754.1:3470-14840 GCA_000404065.3 Pinus taeda | reverse complement strand
TTAGAATGCTTAATGTACCACGTCAGTGTGTGATCCTGCAATGCACTTACCAGCGCTGCCTTCTTTATGTTGTCATCCATGACTCCTTGCGCTTCCCATACAGCCTTTACCACAAACAAAAATTGGTCCAGGTCTTCGTTCCCTCCTCCTTTGAACACAAAAAACTTTATTCCGCTCACCATATCGAATTGTGGTGGTGGCGGAGATGGTGTGGGCAGAGATGGGGGTGAAGATGGTAAAACTGGTGGTGGTGTAGGTGAAGGTGGTAGGCACGGAATTCGTTGCCTTATCAAACTGATCGCACTTCTTGGTGAAACTTTCGCGAGCTCTTCCTCGCTTTCTCACCGAGGTGAAATGAAGGGGCTAGTTTCTATCTCTAGGCTACCTTCGTTTCTATAGATCCTCCCACATCATGTAGCCCCAAACATCAATTTATTCACAGAACCTGCTTTTCACACAGTAGCATTTTAATCCAATTATTCAAAGATTTAACATACTTACCTCATGGTCCTTTGAGGAAGTGTCGTTTCGCCTCATTGTAACTATGAAGTATCTACCATGAACTTGGTGATAAACCCTCCTATAACTCGATCGAGCCAATGGTCCACACCATGTGAAATCTTATCTTCTGATGCTTCTAGTCTACAAACCAACTTTGGAGTCCACACAATAGGTTTGTCGAGCCTACACCTTCCTTCACTGTCTGCTAGCTTCGTGATCCACTCATACAACTTAGAGGGGAAGGATGCAAAGAAAAATTTGTGGATTTCTGTACATAAGTAGCACTCTAACGATTGTTCCTTCGATACTTGTGGATTCCTATTTTCCTACACCACAAACTCATGAATTTTTCTATCCAGCCACTCTTCAATTTCTTTATTTGTCGAATTCTAGTGACACGACATCAAACATCCCTTATGAAGATCCTGGTCCCGACAATGGAACCATTTGTTGGCTTGTTGGGGCCTAACCCAGGTTTAGAGGTGATATAACCAAAAAAATCTCAGTACTACTGGCCCTTTCGGAAATAGTCCGCAGAGCATAGACTGAGGTCTCACCCGAAGTAGTATGGGAGGGTGCTAGAACCAGGTTTCGCACCTAGAGATGTCTGATGAGTTTCAAGTGGTCCATGGTTTGACCTTGCGCACACGTCGCTATGCACACTTACCCGTACCATGCAGCCTGAGATGCTGCCTTTGCGCAGCCCTACTCGGGGGCCGAACTTTGTTATTCCCCAAGCCTTTACTAGTATTCTGCTATTAGTTAACTAAATTAGCTTACTTGCATGTGTAAAGTATACTTAGCAATCTAAATCATTCATATAGGTGCACGGAGTAAATAAATAGTACATTTGCAATTTATATCAAACATGCAACCCAAGAACAGATACACAGAATTAAGATAAAACTTCTCTTTATTATTCTCTTCCTTGGTTACAGACTCGACTCTACCTTGCGCACTTAGCTACAGAGCCTTCTCCTACCCCACGACACAAGACACACTTAGGCTCTTGCTCTGTGCTTCTACTTTGCTTCAACCTTTCCATCTATTACATTGCTATATTTTACACTTAGAGCCTTGCTCTATTTATACAATCCCATGGTCCGCGGACCATGGGTAGGCTGACACTACATTACAAGACTAGGGAAAATAACCCTATGACTCTATTATACATTTCGCGCTCCGCGCCTATAATTCGCGGAGTCTTTACAACAAAATTTGGGCTTTGAGTCCTTTGACATGCATATATATATGTATGCATGTCATTGTCAACAATGTATCAAGTTGTGTCATAAAGCTCCAATAAGTAGTATATGTTTCATGATTTTCATGGTTTTCAATAGTTGTTTATTGTAAATATTTCATCAATTTGTGTTATAAAGCTCCATAGGTAGTATGTTTTGATGGTCATAAGTGTCATCGAACACCGAGGATGATGTTCCCCCAGGGGGGGGGTTTGTAACAACCTTTGGTTGATTTTCCATGTAAATAAAATAAGACTAAGGTCATGGGACATGTATTCCAAGATGAATGGTGGGTAAACATTAAGTGGGCATCACTTGTGGCTTATTAATGGTTATGGAAATTGGAAAAGAAAATGGCAAAGGAAAACGGGCAATAAATGGCATTTGATTAAGGAAATAAAGGAAAATAGGAGAAAAGGAAGATGAAAGATAAGAGACTTGACATCAATGATAAAAGACATCAGACAAACAATTCACATATTTTGACAATTTTTGGCTCAAATCTTGTTCATTCTAGCTCTCTTAGACTCTTGCACATTTAGAGAATTCTTGGAGCATCCTAGCATTCACTTGGACTTGGAGAGAAGAAATTAAAGGACATGAAAAATAATATTGAGTAGTGAGATAAGGTTGGATAAATAACTACAACTGGATTTCATTGCATGTAACAGGTTGCATGTGTAATTTCCTTGCCAAGATTTGGATGCACGGTACATGCATGTGGTTCTTTGGTCATTTCATTGTCATTGGCATGATATTTTCTTGTATTGACAATGCTTTCATCCTTGCCTTTCCATTTCCTGGATAGACATGATGTATTGGGTTCTCTCTTTGATTAGCTTTGAATAGCTTACAAACTTGGATCCTGGTTGAGGTGTTCTTGGGAAAATTCCCAACGGTCAAGAGTGGAGATGGGATTTCTCTTGGAACTCTTGATGGATGGGTGGAGTTAGGAAAATTCCTCTGGAGTTAGTTAAGGAATTCAAAGGCATCCAAGCTTGTTTTGATGTTAGTGATTTTTGAACCAGCTTAGGTGAAATCAATGTGGTTGAGGGTTGAGGTGGTTTGGCCTTTAGAAGCGCTGGTTGGTTCTATTTTGGTTTAACCCATATGATCCCACATTCATGCTTTCTATATGGCACGAGGGTGATTTGATGAAAAAAGAGATTTGGTTTAGCCTAATCTATGGTCAGGTGGTACGTGGAAGTCTGTGACTTGGTTGGCTTTTGAATATTAATATAAGTTATTTTTTATATGATCGATGAACAGTAGTACTAGTTATTATTTTGATCTTATGACTGGTTTGTAATAGATTCTATGCTGGTTATGTGCATGGTTATGCTTTAATATTCCCTTGGAATCACTTCAAATTGAATTTTCAAACAAAATTTATGCAATTAAAACAACAAATACACACCTTTTTCTTTCTTTTAGGAGATCAATCTCGAAATGGTTTTAACTCTATAATTTTGGCTCTCCAAAGTCTAAAATTTTGTCATGTGGTATCTCTATGATTCTTCTTTCCAACACCACAAGTTAGACCAAAATTGGATTCTTCAAGGTAACATTATGCCAAATCTCCCACGATGACTTGATTATCAACTAGTTCAATAGAGTGAAATTGTATTGAGTTCCGCGTGTCCCTTTTTCAACCTTCGGCCCTAAAAATGATAAAACAAAACTAAAAAAGGTCAGTGGAGGTGGGTGGTTGGTAAAGTCAGACTCGTAAAGACGGTGAGATCTTGTGCTCAAGCCTGAGCGAGGGCGTTGACTTGTCGCGGGGATACTTGCCTGGGCCAATCCCGCTCACCTTTTGGTATGTGGATGAAGCTCGCCTGGTCGAAGCGATAGAATAAGTTTCAGAATGGTGCGTGTATTCCTTTCTAATGGAGGGTGCAAGAGGAGGGAGCTTGACTCCCTCCTACAAAGAAGCAGCAGCTGGTAGAGGCAAAAGACCGACAATCAGCAGCAAAAGTTTTATGGATGGCAGGAACAAATATAAGGAAAAGGAAACAAAAGGGAACAAGACCAAGGAAAATAGTAGCACAAAGGACACGGAGGAAGAAGACAAAAGTCAGGGTGCAAGAGACAAAAAAAAAGGGGACCCTGCAAACCTAAAGCAGAAATCACTCCTCGAATAATATTAAATGGTCCTACTCTACAGGCACACAGGGAACACATGGGAACCTACGCCATTATCTGTAAATTCATGGGACTTTGGCCCACTGAAAAATCTTTGCAGAGGTGGATCAACTATCACTGGAAACCGAAAGGAAGCATTGACCTACATCTTGGGTCAAAAGGATTCTTCACACTAGTGTTCTCAAACATCGAAGACAAAGACAGAATATTTGAAGGAGGACCCTACTTTTATACAACAACCGGTCTTTATATGAGGCCTTGGAAGATGAACTTTGTTCCAGAGCGGGAAACCTTCACTTCTGTCCCTGTTTGGGTAAGGCTCTATTATCTACCTTTGGATTATTGGCAAGCAAAATTGCTAACTTCCATTGGCAACAAATTAGGATGTTTCATCAAAACTTCTGAAGCCACAAGAAAGGGTAAATATACCTCCTTTGCTAAAATATGTGTGGAAATGGATCTATCAGGTGCTCTTCTGGAGGAAGTAATCTTGGAAATTTTTTATGAAGAATGGGTGTAGGCAATGGACTACGAGCATATCCCATTCAGATGTCGTAGATGCCATGAGCATGGACATTTGTTCAAAGAATGCCCTCTTGGTAAAACAAAGAATAAAAGAAAACCTGATACCTTGAAGGAGACTGATAGCTTTCAGAAAGTGACAAGTAAAGGGAAAGTGGGAAAAAGGGGGCCAAAGAAACAACACAACAAGGCATAGAAGAACAATCAGAGCAAGTTTCAAGTGCTAGAAGAGAATGAAGAAATCACGAGAGAAAACCAGTCTCAGACGACAGGTCCTAATGAAGAAGAAAAGGAAGAGGACAACAAACATTCTCAAGATACTGGTTATCCGAAAGATCCAATGACGATTGAAACAGAAATGGAAATGGACCAGGAAATGACCCAAAGTGAGATAGATCTGGAGGATTAGGAACTACTAGAAATACTGGATAAGGAGAACCTAGATCTAGAAGGATTTTTGATGCAAGGAACCAAGGAAGGAATAGATTCTATGCCTCAAGAAGAATGCAACATAATATAGTAGTTGTTTTTATGGAAAGCTCAAGAAAAAGGAATGGACAAAGGAAAAAACATTCACAAGCAAGAGCACCGAGATGTGAAAACTATGGAAGCAACTCCAGGATTAGCAACTAGAAATCTAGGAAAGAAGAGGGGCAGAAAAAAGCAAAATGAGCTCCTGATGGAGTGTGGAAAGCTAATGATAGGTTCGAGCAAGATGAAATACTTAACAAGTTACTCCTTTACAAATCTTTAATTATGAAGTTCATATCTTGGAACATTAGAGGTTTAGGTAGTAAAAGAAAGAAAAGAATGCTAAGCAACAGAATGAAGCTAGCAATGCCGGACATTATCTTCATTCAGGAAACAAAATTCTCTATTCATAAATTAAAACAAATCTAGAGCAAATGGCTTGACAGATTTGAGTTTTTAGAAGTTAAAACAGAGAACATAGTGGGAGGTATCCTAACTCTATGGAACCCATTCAAAGTTAGCATAATAGATGCGAAGGCATCTAGAAATTACCTTTCAATAAATTTTCAACAAGTTGGGGTATCAGTTACCTTCCTGGTCACTAACATTTATGGGCCTCAAAAAATAGATAAAAAACTCAGGTTTCTTGAATCCTTCGTTGATCTTAGAAGTAGACATGACGAAATTCCTTGGATCATGGGAGGAGATTTTAACATGACTAAATCTCTTTCGAAAAAAAAAGGTGGTATGAGACTGCTAAGTAAAGATTCAATAGCATTCCAAACCTTCACAGAGGAGATGAAACTAGTGGACTCTGAAACACACAATGTTCGTTTCACTTGGAATAATAAAAAAGGAGGGGAGGCACAGGTCGCCTCCATATTAGACAGATTTTTGTTATTAGAGGAGCTTATGCTCACAAACAAAGAAATTACTGCTAGTGTTCTCCCCTTTGGTGGCTCGGATCATTGGCCGATTCAATTAGAAATCAAGGGGATTGATTCTCCCAGGACTAGACCCTTCAGATTCGAGAATATGTGGCTCTCCCATCCAAATTTCATCAGCAATATAGAAAAATGGTGGTCCAAATATTTGCATACACATGGCACTATAATTTTCCTCCTTCATAAAAGACTCAAGCACATAAAACTCAAGCTCAAAGAATGGAACAAGAAGGAGTTTGGCAACATTTTTGTGGATAAAAAATCAGTGGAAATCAAACTCCAAGAACTCTATCAAGCACTGATCACGAATGGTTTTGATAAAGTCAAAAGTGAACAAGCTGATAAATACCATCATGAATGGGAAACATTATGTAAACAAGAGGAAATCTTTTGGAAACAAAAGTATCGAGTTCAGTGGCTCAAAGAAGGTGAACATAACACCAGCTTTTTCCATAGATCCACCATGGCCAATAGAGCTCACAATAGAATCTCTTTGATACTGAATGAAAATGGAGAACTTCAGACCTCTCATAAAGGTATCGAAATAGTGTTGGTGCAGCATTTCAGAGGCATCACTGGGGAAAATAATCTAAACAAAGAGCAATATATCAAGGAAATTACAAAAAATATCCCTATGATGGTGTCTAGAGAGGACAATTTTAACCTGAATAAACCAGTAACTGAAGATGAGGTAAGTGAAGTTATTAAAGACATGCAAAACAGCAAAGCTCTTGGACCAGATGGCTTCAATGTAGACTTTTTTAAGGCATGCTGGAACATTGTCAAACGAGATATCCTGAATGTGGTAGAGCATTCCAAAAGAAACAGGACTATTCTGAAAGCGCTCAATACCTCCTTCATCTCCCTGATTCCAAAACAGGATTCAGCCCTAACTGCTGATAAGTTTAGACCCATTGCTTTATGCAATGTGGTTTATAAAATTATATCCAGGGCGCTAGCTAGTAGACTCAAACTGGTATTCCCTTCTTTAATTTCAAGGGAACAATAGGGTTATGTGGAAGGTATACATATCCTAAACAACATTATTCAAGCTTGAAGTAGTTCATATGCTTACGAGTAAGAAACAGGTTGGTATGATCATGCAATTAGATATTTCCAAAGCATATGACAAGGTGAACTGGATCTATGCCAAGAAGGTCCTTTCTGCGTTTGGGTTCGATCACAACTGGATCAGATGGGTTATGGATCTGGTTACTTCCTCTAGCTTTTCAATTTTAGTGAATGGTTCACCCTCAGGTATCTTCACTCCTTCTAGAGGTCTAAGGCAGGGAGACTCTCTCTCTCCCTTTCTCTTCATCATCATGATGGAAGGTTTGGGCAAGTCCATTAAATGAGCCAAGGTTGTGGGAATAATTAATGGCCTTCAGTTAATGGAGAATGGTCAATCAGTGAATCACCAACAATTTTTGGACGAAACTATGCTGCAAGGTATTCCTACAGTCAAAGAAGCCTTGGCTTACAAAAAAATTCTATTTAACTTTGCCTTGGCCTCAGGTATGGAAGTCAATCCCTCCAAATCTAAAATATTTTTCTTTAATACTAACATTGCCATTCAGAGAAATATCTCCAAAATTCTGGGCTTCCAGAGGGATTCCCTTCCTTCAAAATATTTGGGAATTCCGCTCATAGCTAGGCCGCTGCACAAAAGTATTTGGGAACCAGTGCTCAACATCTGGTCAAGGTCATTCTACAATCTATCCTTGTGTTCTTTTTATCAACCCTCCCAGCCCCCAAAGGAGTGTTGCAGCAATTCAACAATATTCCAAGAGATTTCCTTTGGAGAAAATACGAAACCAGGAAGAAATGGGCTCTGGTTTCTTGGGAAGAAATCTGCAAACCCAAGAGTCATGGGGGCCCAGGCTTAAATGATCCGAAGATTCTAAGTAAAGTTTTGGGAGCCAAGCTCTAGTGGAGATGGGTTAAGGAACCTGAAGCTGAATGGGCCATGAAATGGAAAGAAAAATATGCAAGTTCCTAGAAAAAAAATATCTTATAAGAATGTCGGGGAACATAAAAGGATCCTACATCTGGAATAAAGCCTGGGATAACAGAAGCCTAGTTCAAGACAACAGTTTCTGGGAGATCAGAGAAGGAGATCTAGCTCTCTTCTGGGAAGATAAATGGCAACAAGAACCAAACTTATTAAAAGAGGATTTCATGTGCCTCAAGCAAGAAACTGACTCCCAAGGATTAACCAAAGTTAAAGATTTCTAGACTCTTCCTCATGATACTGGTAAATGGAGAAACTGGAGAATCATAGACTGCAGAGATGAGAGTCCTATAAAAACAAAAACAGAGGCACTCATGGCATTTTAAAACAAAGGAAAATCTTGGTATCAGAGGGACAAGATCAGTTAAGATGGGGCCTCAATAAAGAAGGCACCTTTAATCTTAGGGAAGCAAAGAGGATAATCTTGAATCTTGATTCCTGCATTCTGGACAATTCCTGGAAAAAACTTTGGAGCCAGCAAGGATGGATGAAGATCAAGCTATTCATGTCATTACTCCATCACAAGAAAATCTTAACTTGGGACAATATTAGAAAAAGGGGGAATTATTGGGCCCTCTAGATGTCATCTATGTGAAGCCCAAGAGGAAACAATGGAACACATTCTCAACAGCTGCACATTCACCACTTGGTTGTGGGATTCCTTTGCCACAATTTTCCAACAGACAACATAGATAAAGACAGTGTTATTAACACCCTAAACAAGTGGAGAAGGAACTTCTCAGAAAATGAGATCCTTAATTTGACCCGGGCCTTCACGCCAAGCTTCATTATCTGGAATGTCTGGAAAGAAAGGAATAAAATAATTTTCAAGGGTGAACAAACTACCCCTCTTCATCTGTTGGGATTGATCCTGAAGCAAATTAAGGAGACAGTTAGCACCACTATCCACAATTTTCTCAAGAATCCTCCTACTAATTATGAGTTGAAAACTCTCATACAACTGGGTTCACATGAGCTCAGTCCCCAAGATCAGTTTAGAAAGGAAAAAGATATGGATACCGAGAAGAATTTCTGGCATCCTCCACTGAAAGGTTATCTAAAATGTAATATTGATGGTGCTTCAAAAGGCAACCCTAGAACAACAGGTTATGGAGGTGTTTTAAGAGATGAAGATGGAAACATCATCTTTGTTTTCCATTTCCATTTAGGGATAACCACCAACAATATGGCTGAATTAATGGCTTTGGAACATTATTTAGAGCTTTTGAAACTGACATATTGTTCCAATGTCATTGTTGAAGCAGATTCAGAGATCTCTATCAATGTGATCAAGAGAATCAATTATGGAACAGCACCAGAGAAGGTCTCGAAACACTAGAGACTAATTCAGGTGTATCAGAGAGTTCAAAATCATCTTCTGAGTCTTCGAACTGTAAGTTTTAATCATGTTTGAAGAAAATCCAATAAGCTCGCGGATACTCTGGCCAATCAAGGTGTGAAAAATTCAAAGTACAGAACTGAGCTGATGTGGCAGGAGATACCTCAGAGCAGTTTCAAAGCTCTCTGCAATGAACAAGTGGCAGTGGACATAGAGATTTTCAATTACTGGGAAAGAGTAAATAGTTCAGAATGAAGGTTTCTATGCACGTTCATTTGCGGTACTTCAGTTGGTTCCTGGATGAAGGGCATGCTCAAATGGGTCACTCTTCACTGGGGAGTGAGTTGCCCTATCTCCTTACTTCTTCGATTTGCAGAACTGAGTCCTTTTCTCAGTCTGTGATAGTCTCGGAAACTTGTTCCGAGGTGTTTGTACGCGAGAAGAATGGTTGGTTCTTTCGGAAGGCAGACATTTTCTTTCATTTCGCTTATGGGGGGGGGAATACTAGACACATAGTGGTTTCCAGTTGCTCGTTGGGCTTCGAAGTGGAAAGTGGTATAGGAATTGTGGGGGCGATTCCAATGGGCTCCTGACGCGTGGCAAGGGATGGTTAGAAATACCACCTCCCATCGCACCCTATCCTTCATGTAGATAAGCGTTGTGATAGTGTTCTGTGCCATCCGATTTTGCTGTGGGAGTCAACGATTGGATTTGGGGGTGCAGCTTGGTGGGGCCTACAGTACTTTCACACCTTACGAAACCTTATAATAGGAGTTTTTGGTGTATTCCTTTCGGTCTAACTTCCTTTTATCCATCCTAGGAATTAATTTTTGTAAGGTTAACTTTTCCCTTGCTGAGGGGAAGATCATTTCAAATAAGAATGAATGGATTTCCTGGGTCATTAAAGCATAATTGCTTTCTGTAAATGTTGTAACTATATTTTTTTGGATATTGAAATAGAAGGGCAGTCTCTTGCTTCAGCAAAAAATGATAAAACAAAACTACAATCCATTTACTTTCAACCACATTTTACGAAATTCAAATCCAATGGTTGGAGAGAAAGTTATGACGATTTTCCCTAGGTCTCTTGTTTGAGATTAAATTCTAGAGCCTGCAAAAACCCAAACTTCCTTGGATCATATCTCTGAAAGTATATTGAACCAAGATCTAAATTTCATACACGAAGTTGAACAATATTTCTGATCCACGTGGTTTAAATTTCAGCTTCTGAAGCCTCATAGAAGAAAATGATAACGAAAATTCCAAGATGTCCTCTTTGAAGAAGCGAAACCCTAGAATCCAAAGCTCTGATACCAATTATTATGCAACCAACTCACAAAATAGAAGAAATGATAGATCAATGACTTGAAAATTATCCTCTTAGAGAGGGAAATCTCCTTTATATTAATTATAGGAACAATTCTAGGATGATACAAATGAAGAAACCTCCCATATATATATAGAAGTCTAAGGGGTCACAATATAATCAAAGCCTACATAACAATAATAATGTAAGGGCACAACAATAACAATAATGGGCTTCTATGGGGCACAACAATAAAAATATGGGGGATACTTAACAATAACAATAAGGGGAATACACTATTATTATAGGGACCTAAACATATTAGATTGAGGAGGCATGCCATGAATGGTTTACTTATCCATCTCTTTCCCAAATAATCAAAAGGTTACAAGGGAATCCTAAACCCCAGCCGGTCATACATAGCAGGAAGATATTATTTGATATAAGGATCATGTGATTGTATCCATTTTATCCCCTCACTCCACACTTAAACCCAACATCTTAGTGGAGATACACTCCTCACCTATTGCAGACTATTCCATATTTTAAAAAGGTTATTCTCATGCATGCCACTCCTTATGTTGGGCCGGGATGAAATAGGACATTCTTACATTTGTAGTTGAATGTGATGTCTTCCAATGCCATAAACGGGAAAAATTAAGACACTAGGAACCTTAAAACCCTTGTCGCTACCTACATTTATATTGATGGATGTCTCCACGGACTTCATTACATGTCTCCCTAAATCAAGAAAAAAATAATTTATCATGGTGGCAGTTGATTGTCTCTCCAAATACACCCATTTTTGTGCCCTACCACACCCATTCACTCCAACATTAATGGATCAAGTATTCATCAAATCAAATGTTTAAAACTATGTGGCATGCCTA
>APFE030661750.1:27384-53898 GCA_000404065.3 Pinus taeda | reverse complement strand
AATATATGGGTGTGAGTTACGCCCATACAGATTGCCCAAGTATGTGCCTATGAGACTGTTTGCCTTAGAATATTTCAGGCAATTTGGAAATGCTGATATGGTGCACTTTACAGGCAAGGGAAAGAAGGCACAACTAAAAGTAAAAAATCAATTGGGCCACCTTGTCTTGAACAAAAGGGAAGGCTGGAAAGAAGCTGACAGGAAACTAGAAAGCCTTGGCCTAAAACACAGCTTCCTTTGGAAGCCTTATGACCCTAATATCACCATATCCTTAAGAAGGCTAAAATACAAGCTCTCTAGCTATGAACATGTGAGCATGCCCTACATTGAAAGACATGCCAACCAACCAAAATGAAGAAGGAACACACTGGAAGAACCAATTACTCAGGAAGAATTGAATGAAAGAGCTAGAAGGCATCTATTGAAAATGGCTGACTTGGAATCTCCTCCACAGGTATCCACTCTGCCAAAACCTCTAGCAGGAGCAGCTGCCTCATCATCTGCAGCACATCAAGTGGCAGTACAAACCACAGGCCAGGCTCAGAGCAAAGGCAAAGAGAAGGATATGGAAGAGCCACAGGCACAACAGGGTCAAGTGCAGCCACCCCAACAGGAACAACAACAAAAGGACCAACAGGTGCAGGGGGAAGAAACAACAGAGGCCTCAATAGCCACCCAGCAGCAGCCAGCATAGATGGCACCCCCAAGGCAGGACTCAAGAATTGACTCATCTGTCCTCCAAACCCCTCAAAGGGAGGATGTGAGCAGGAAAAGAGATAGGGAAACGCCCCTTACTGCATCACCAGAGAAGAGGCAAAGATTGAATCCTTTCTCTTAAGAGGAGATGCCAATGGGGCAGACTTCAGGAACAAGCCTGCCCATCATGGAGGCCTCAGTCAGCTCTTTACAACAAGAGCAAGACAGGGCAACAGTAGGAGAGGTGAGGTCCTCAGCATAAAGGAGGGGAGGAGAAAAAAGCATTAAGCAGCAATTTAGAGATATAAAGAATATAAATGAACCAATAAAGCTGCAACTCTACAATCACCTGCTGAACATGGCTCCTACCAACCAACAAAGGCTCATGTCTGCATTTGATGCACATGAGGGGAAAATTATCATGAGCCACTTTACACCAACAGTGCAGCCACCACAATCAGCTGCAGACTACATCAGGACCAATTTGGAGGTCCTATCAAAAGACATCCACCCAATGGATCAAATAGAGCTGCATAAACAGACGGGTGAGATGGTCTATGCCACATTGGCTGACAAGACCCTGGTCAACTACAGGCTGCAGAATAGCCTGAATAACATTGCTGCACAGCTTGAGCTGGAAAGAGCTTCCTCTCAAGCCAAGGACAATAGGATCAAAGCTCTAGAAGAAATTATAATAGAGCTTGGGCATGATCCTAAAGACGTGAAGGTTGTGCAAGAAATCCTGAAGCTAAGGGATGCTGACATGGCAGCAATGAAAAAGATGCTAAAAATCCCAGCAACTCTTCACCCACAAACAGAAGAGGTTGCCCAGAAAAGGCAGGAAAAAGATGCAACTGCTCTACTAATGACATTATACAAAGAGCTCCTCCAAACTCGGGAAAAGCTGCAGGAGTCAGAGGCCACATTAGAGGCAGCATTACAGCAAAAGGAGGCAGGGAAAACCTCACAGCCACTTCCAGAAACAATAAATCTTGAGGAAATCCCTCAAGCCACTGCCCCTCCCAGCCAACAGGTGCAGCAAGCAGCCCCAACCACCTCAGCACCAACCACCTCAGCACCAACAACGAAGCAGGCTGAAAGCATGGATATGCAGAAGCTAAGGAACAAAATTCAGGTCTTGGAGTCCCAGATGTCTGAGCTGAATCAAGCCAAGGACACTCTAGCAAAAATCAATGAAAAATATGACAAGTCCAAGCAGAATGTGGCAGAAAGAGAGAGGGAGGTAAAGGCCCTCAAGAAAAGGATAGCTGATCTGGAGAAAGAGCTCACATTGGACAAAGTCACATCAGAGCTCAAGAAGGTCATATGGGGCCATATTGGCCAATGTATCATAGATCAATGGGAATACATTGAGGCCATCCATGAACAAATAACGCTCATTGGAAGAGCACATAAAGAGACACAACGAGCGAGGGCATCTCTAGGCAGTATGCCTGAGATTGCCAATAAAATGATTAATGTGCTGAACTATAGAACAAGTTCCCAGCTCATAAAAATGGGAATTGGAAACAGGACAGAAACCATATCACTAATCAAAAGGGTCCTGACATTGAGAATCCTGGTCCAGACCCTGGAGTGAAGAGTCCAGGACATGCAAGCATACGTCAACAAGTTTCAAAACAGGTTTTTGGCATTGCAAAACAGAGGTCTGCCTAGTCTTCTGGAGCCATCAGGAAAATTGCTCTGACATGAGAAATATTCCAAGAGAGTAAACACTTTTGCACAAAATCAGATCTCAGAGGCAGCCAGTTCATCAGCAGAGACAGGGCCAATAACAGGGAAGATCCTCTTCAACAGGGTAGAAAATTTATTCTTTATTATGAATGAGATCACACATTTGTTTGATGAGCCTTCTCATTTTTACAAATATACAGAGGCTGATGAGACCATGGGGTCAATTTTGAAACATCAGTTGCCTGCACCAGATGTGTGGGAAGAGTTGATACGATTACTGTTAAATCAAACTCAGTCATCGTGATTTTCCTTTTTGAAAATATTTTAATTTTCATACACAGGAAAATAAAGACACATCAGCAGGTATGCAGAAAGAGGCTGAGCCAAATCAGCACAAGTATTCGGCCACCACAGCAGCATCAGCAGTCACAGGTGACAGGGCTAAGAAGCTACAGGAAGACACAGCTGCACAGACACGTCATTCATCAGCTGTATCAAAGCGCTCAACCAACTCCGTGAGCTCCAAAGGTCAAACTTGTTCTGACAGGAGTTAAGAGCCTTTAAAGTTCATTAAAGATTATAATAACTTCTCATCTGCAATCTCTGTACGAGTTAATGAAGATATTTCCCATCTCAGATGACTCAATGCCTGAGATATTTTGTAATAGACTTTTATATATTCCCCCTCGTATTTGTTAGCAGGGGTTGGACATTGGATGTAAGAAATCTTTTGATATCTATTCTGCTCCTCTTCTACTATAAATCTTCAGAGAATTAATACAAAGGATGATGGAATTTCCAAAGCTTTGTGTCTCTTGATGTCTTGCTGGTGTATGGCTGAATGTTGCAGGATTCCTGCGTATCTCATGGCTCAATAAGTTTTCTTGTTAATCTTTGTTATATGTTCGTTATCTTTCATATATCATTCACGTTTTCCATGTTTTAAATATCTAATAGCAAGGAAAAAGAATAGTCTCAGGATTTAATCACAGATTACCCTAAACTCAATCTAAGCTTATTATAAATGTTTTCTTCAGTTATGGTAATGAAAGTGTAATTCTTAATTGCTACTTTTCACACTATATTAGCACAGTGATCTATTGTTTCAGGAATTCAAGTATTGCTCCTGAGGAATAGGTCCCTTTCTCACATCCCAGCTTAGTGAAGAATTCTTAACTGCTCTTCACTGGTTGATTCACACTTCACTATCACAATTTACAGTTTGTTTTATGAAATATATAAAGGCCCTGTAATTCCAGCTGCACTGAACCAGGACCTCAAGGAACCAACAGCTATAGACTCCATTTCCCAATGGATTAATTTACTTGCAGAGAACATTTCAAAACTATCAGAAACCATCCTCCCAACCAAACACAAAATAAACAAACCTTTACCTCATAACTAGCCTGAAAACTCCATAAAAACAGAGACAAACCCCACAGAGAGAGCCCTCTCTGATTACAGCTGGGCTAGAAGCTGTAGTCCAAAGATTAGTTAGTGGTTACCCCGGCCGTATTCCCTTGGGAGTCATAGGGAACAACCTGGGTGTTAACAGCGCCTACGTACTAGTAAATGGATCAGCTAGTACAAGAGCCATGGTGTTGGAGCTCCCTTCTAGTACAAGTTGGGAAACGAGTGAAGGTTTGATCCTTCTATAGGTTAGTGCCTATGTACTAGTAAACAGACCGCTAGTACAAGAGCTAGGGGGTTGTAGCTCCCTTCCAGTAGAAGCTAGAGAATGAGAGAAGGTTGTATCCTTTTGTAGGTGGGTGCTTGTGTACTGGTATGAGTGTGCACCATTACATGATTGTAAACAGGTTTTTCTTATATTAAAAGAAGATAGCAGCAGGTGGTTCTTATCCTGCATTGGGTTTCCACCTTAAATCTTGGTTTTAATGTTTGTTTCTTATGTGTGATGGTTTGTTCTATCATTACTGCGCATGGTTATTGTTTATATGGTTAATGAAGTATTGATGCACTGATTAACAATCAACATATGATGAATTAACTGAATCATAATTTTGTTGGATATGCGCTGGTTGCCTTAAATACAGTTGCATGTAGGCACAAGTTACCTCCATTGAAGTAGTGTATATAAATCAGAGTATGAAAATAAAAATTTATTGATTTGAATAACACTGATTCACCCCCCCTCTCAGTATTATTTCCAACAATTGGTATCAGAGCAAGTCCTTTGGCAGAAGCTTGATCGCTTGAAGGAGATCCATAGAAACAATGGGAAAGAAGCTAAATAAGAAAGCGCCTCCGAAAAATAAGGCATCTCAAAGGAA
Organism: Pinus taeda; assembly: GCA_000404065.3. Lineage (NCBI taxonomy): Eukaryota > Viridiplantae > Streptophyta > Pinopsida > Pinales > Pinaceae > Pinus > Pinus taeda. Next base: position 49,216 of record APFE030661750.1, on the reverse strand, counting down.
TAGTGATAGTAGGAGAGGCAATTTCCCGTTAGGTGGAAGCAAGTATTCAGATTCAGAATCACGTCAGATTGAAGATAAACAAGCAAATGAAATATCAGGTACATAGTTTTGGTCTTCTAGTGATACTTTTCTCTATTCAAGAAATGTTTAAGATATTGAAAGTGATCATGAAAGAAACATAGAGGCATAAGTTAAAAGACTTGTAGATAGAATCAGAGATCAACAAGATCTATTTAACAAAACGGATTGTGCCTTGAGAGAAGAAGTTACCAGGTTAAAAGCTTAGTCGAAGGAAGGAAACAAAGTAAGGAAGAAATATAAGGAAAAGGAAGATCAATGTCAAAAGCTACAGGATGAAGTGACATCATTGAGAAATGAAGTAAATGAAAAGAGTACAACAATCAAGAGACTTGAAGATAGATCCAGTTACTATGAAAGTCTTGAAGCTAAAATCCTCTCTCTAAAAGAAGATCTTGAAAATAAGTAGAATGAAGAACTACCTCAAGCAGATGAAGAACAAGAAAATGAGATTCTCAAATTAAGACAACAAGTGGAAGAAGGAAGAAAGGTTGAAGAAATATTGAAGAAGCAATATCTGGAAAAGGAAGAGAAATATCAGGTTGAGGTAAGTATCTTAAAAGGTAAATTAGAAGAAAAGGATAAACTGTTACAATTTCAAGACAATACTAATATTTTGGATAATATTCTTAGTATTCAAAGGTGTCTTACCATCAAAACTGGACTTGGTTTTCATGAACTTGTTGAAGGTGAATCTAGCTCACAAGATGAGGCAAGGAACTCTAATGCAAAATCTGAAATTCTCAACAAGGAGATGAGAGGTCAACCCCATCAACAACCAACGAAAGAAATTCTTCAAAGAAAATATTTTTCTCCTAACTATGGAAGTGATAGTCAGTTATTTCCTCCGCTGAATAATTTTGAATGTTTTATATGTCATACTTTTGGACATGTTGTAGTGAGATGTAGAAGTAGAATGGTTCAAGACCGTCACCCAGAAAGATCATCAACTTCCAGGTACTTTAAGGGATATTGTTTTTCTTGCAATATGTTTGGTCACAAAGCCATTGACTTCTATAGAACTAATATAAAACATGTAATATGTTAAGAATGTAACAAGTTTAGACATATAGAAAAGGAATGTAGGAGAAAATTTCGAGCACCATACCAAAAGGAGAAAACATCATCACACTCGAAGATATGGAAGAAGGAAGTACAATCAGAAAGATGTGGAATAGCACACTGTATAGACATAACAGATTCAATGGGAGCTGAAAGTGTGAAACTTTAGTGTTCTAAATCTCATACACAAGTTTCATGAAGACAAGTCACGTATATGTGAGTTCGAAGCTACACAGTTGCATATATGCTGGTCTGAGGAAAAAGCAGTGGGACAGACTCAGGAAAAGGGGTCTGATATGGTTCGATCAATTAGCTGCTTTGTTTGATGATGGTTACAATCTGCTAATGATATGTGGAAATGTGTTGGTGCTCATAAGCTGTTAAAAATTTGATGTATATCTGATTGATGATGATGCATTGATGATTCTTACTGATATTTGCAATGATCAAATATGACAATGAACAATTGGCATATGTTCAGGGGGAGCATATGCTTCTAATAATGCATTGTTGGCATTATGTTATAAGGTCTTGGTAATGAAGATGATTATATTGCTTGATCCACAAAGTTGTTTTGATTCAAGTGAGTCTTTTGATGATGGGCATATAGAGGCTGTGGATATTGATGTTGGTCCCTGTTATAAATGTCAGGTATATAATTTGATTTAAAGGTCATCAAAATACCTAATTTGTAACCCCACTATGCATGGGAAGGATGATGCAATAATTTCTATTTCAGTCATGTATAAACATTTGGTATATCCCCACTTTGTTGGGTGGATGAGTCAAAATTGGTGTATCCCCACTTTGTTGGGAGATTGATGTATGTATGAGTCATTAGTGATGGGAAGGTCATACTCACTTAGTTGAGTTATAGAGTCATGTTATTCTTTTTAAAATATTTTTGCAACAACTCTACATGTGCTCAGGGGGAGTATGGACAACTTTCAGCATGTACAAAGCGGGAGCTTAATCAGAGAATTCAGCATGTACTCAAAGGGAGCATGGACAACATAATGTATATCAAAGGGGGAGAATATCTTGGTGCGTCCTTTGCTCTTGATGTCAAAGGGGGAGAGTATCTTGGTGTCGCTGTTTCCATCAAGTCCAAAAGGGGAGATTGTTGGCATTATGATATATGTGTTGTCCTTGATGGAAACTCACACAGATGACAGTTCACATTGCAATAGGTTAACTTACAGATCAGAATCCAAAGATTTAAAAAAGAGAGCGGTTTATGAAGTATAGGCTGGTTCATTTTGTCCAAGAAGCGTATACATATGAGTTAACAGAACAAAAGGAGTGTATATGTATACATGCACTCTCACAGGAAGAAAAGCGCATACATGTTGAAAAACCAAGGTTTTGGTGCAAGGTTTTGGTCGAAGGTTTTGGTCCAACGTGTTACAATGAATTTTGTCACCTTGACTATCTGCAGTTATATGGCCCCATCAATAGCCATATTGTCCTCTTTGTCAAGCCCCATACCTCTGCTCTTCATGTCAAAACTTCAAAAGAGAGGAAGTCACTTGAAAACATGTTTATCTCTGGGTACGCAGGTTCTCTCTACCTTGCCTGCGTGTACGCATCCCAAATACATTAGACCTGCGTAGTTATATGCTCTGTATGCTTAAGCTTGGGTGCGTACCCCTGTAAAGGTCAAAAGGCGCGAGTTTCATCTTTAAAAAGTTACTTGTGGTCACTTCTAGAGCCTTCTAGAAGAGTTTTTGACGTGTATTGAGCGCCTCCAGATGGTTCATGCATCCCTATGATAGAGGATCTTATCCCATCAAGAGAGGAGCTACCCCATCCAAAAGAGGGAGTATCCCATTGATGTTGGAACTGAATAACCTCCTCTAGAATACTATAAATACAGGCATTGGGCCAAAGGAGGGGAGGTTGAAAGCTGAACATTCTAAAGGGTAAATGCTGCTGGAATTAGGACTTCCATTTGTTGACTTGTGAGGAGAGATCACTATCCTTCCTTGTTGCCATAGTGGGAGTGGGTGAGCTTGTCAAAGTAGAGGAAATCTCTTGCTGGCCCCTGGGAGGAGCTTGCACAACACCAAGGCTCAGGTTGTAATGGTTCCTTTGATTATTTAATACAAATAAGTCCATTCTTCTCAATGATTTGTTAATGAATTATTTCATGCATTCCTTGGTCAGTATGATAGGTATGCTTTGTTTTATAATGAATATTCAGATGTTATGTAATTGTTTGCCTTGTTAGTGTATGCAGGTCTGAAGGTGAAGGAGGAGCTCATCCGGATCAACAAGACTGGACTACTACAACAAGCATTGGACCTAAGGTAAGATCGAGAACATTTGAATTCTTATAAAATGATGTGTATCTAGAGAAGGATAGCTCTTGTTTGGTTTGTTTGTCACTAGAGAGTCTTAGACTCCTAGGGAGGTTAGATTTGTCCGCAAATATAACTCGTTCCTCATGACAATCCCAAGTGTCCAACCCTGAAAATGACTTAGGAATTACATGATATAGACTAGCCCAACCCATTCCCTTGCCTCTAGGGGTTGAGCTCATCATTCTAGGAGCTGTTTGTACCCATTCTAAACAAGGAACTAAAATCTAGGCAATCAAAACAACTTGCCTCTATATGTTAGGAAATTGATTCATTCATTAAATTTTTCACTTGTTAGTGAATGAATCATATAAAACAAGTAACATCATGATCCTCCAATTACATCTAGATAGGTCAAAAATTACATTAAAAAGCAAAACTAGTCAAACTGGCCGAATTTCTGAGCTGGAAGGTGAAAAATTGGGCAAAAATCCTCTGTGCGCCGCGCCAAAATCTGTGTGCATCGCGCCAATTTGAGGCTGAGTTTGAGGCACTTCCTGAAGTCCAAATTGAGCCTGAGTGTGCTTATTATAAAGCCCTGTCTATCTACTTTCCAACCCAAGTGGAATTTTTCAATTTGGTGTCCATTTGCCCCTCCAAAACTGCAATCTCCCAAAGCTGCTTCCTGTGTGTCAAAATAGGGGTAGAGAGGTCATTGTTTTGCATGTTTTTGGCCTCCTGAGGACTCAATACTTTCCCAAATTTCTTGGCCATGCACCAGCAGTCACGTTTTTCCATGGAAAATCCAAAAATATAAAGTTTTTTCAATATGGAGCTCCCTAGAAAAAGCGCGCGCCACGTGGCACGACGCATAGGGAGAAAAACCCTGTTTTTTAGTGCAAAAATTCTCAAAATGCAAAATTTGCTCCAAATTTCTTGAAATTTGGGTTGTACCTCCTCTATCAAGTGTCATGATGAGCCAAGGATGCCTCGACCAATATCCGAAGACGATCAAGCTCCTTTTGCCTATTTTGCTTCTTTATTGACTTTTTCAATTTTGCCTTTAGACTTCTGATTTGTGCCTTGGAACTCATATTTCGTGCCATGTAGTGAAAAGCCACGTGTCTCAGCAATGCGTAGTCCCTATCAGCCTTGTCCAGCAGTTTCTCTAAGTGGATGTTGACCCTCTCAAGCTAAATCTCTCGATGAGCCTCTATCTCCTGTTGAATGGGTGTCATCTCATTTAGGCTTCTTTGGGTAGCCTGCCAGTCTTCACGAATGTTTTGCCACTTCAATGAGGCCTCCGGGGTGCATTTTGTTCCATGGGTGAGTCGCTTTGGGTTTCCACCTCATAGCCGAATGAATGGTCAAATGACATGATTGATGCTATGAAAACTGTCTTGGAGAAGTGAATGTTGGTCACAAAAATGTGTTGGACTGTTGTTGTGATATGATTCAAATCTACCACCAAGGGGAAAAAAGCAACAAGGGACTATTAGGAAGGGGAAAATATGAAGGGATTAGGGGATATTAGGATATATTTTGTTTAGGGAAATGTAGGAGGGTTTGGGAGGTTTATATAAGTTAGGTTTTCGGTTTCTGCATTTGGCAATGTGTGGAAGGGAATTTGGGATAGGGGTTTAGTAAGTTTAGGGGATAGGGAACAATAACATTCAAGGGGAAATGGTATAAGGGAGACGTGAATGATGGAAAAAGGGAAAAATGTGATGGAGGGGGAACCTTGGTAACAAAATGATGAATGTGCAACACTTAACAGCAGTTGGCTTGAGGATTTTTAGAGGTATGGTTTGGATATTTTGTTTCAAACATTTGGAACCATCAACCACCATCACATAACAAACAAATGGATAAAACAGTGGGGTGTTGACCCTACTTGGCCAATCCAAGCAATTCAATGGCGATTTGGAGGAGATTCGGGTGATTTGGAGCAAGCTTTTGAAGTTTTTGGTGGCGCAGCGCATTGGGAAACTGGTGCGGCGCATAGGGAAGGCGCGGAGAATTGGGCAACTTTTCTTAGTGAAAAAATACACTGGCGTGGCGCATAGGGAAGGCGTGGCGCACTGGGCTTGAGGCGCGAAGCATAGAGCCTGTGCGTAGCACCTTTTTGCAGGAGACTTTTGGAGGCCTTCCCTATGTCAAAAGTGGGCGTAGAATAGCTCATTGGAAAGTTATTTGAGTCTAATTTCGAACCCAATTAGAATTTTTCAATTTGGAGTTCATTTAACATGTCAAAAATCAAATCTCCCAAGACTGGTCAAAATGTGCCAAATGAGGCTGCCTCAAGGCAAAGTGCTGTTGCAGTCAACTTTTGAAGGTGTTCCTCAACTCCAAATTTAGCTTATGATAGCTCATTGGAAATTTATTTGTGTCTCAGTATCATTTGAGTCATCAAGCAAGTCATTTTGCCAACCAAGCTAGGATAAAACTTGATTTTCCCAAGGTCACTTCATTGGTGCATTCAATTCTCCTGAGGCAACATTATTTTTGACATTTTTCTAAAACCATGACACCTGTGTAAAAAGTGAAGGAGGTTTTTCTTCGTTGGCCTCTTGTGGAAAAAAACCTCTCTCAGGTTTCCAAAATTCATCTTTTATTGCTCATAAACATCATTTGAATATAACCTACCCCGATGTGTGGAACAAGGGACTTGTCGAAATGAAGCGAAATGAAGTGGATAGGGGACTTCTAAATTCTTGAGGAAATTTTGAGAAGTAGGGAGGGATGTTAGGATGTAGGGGAAAGTGGAATCTCAGAAATTGAGTGAGGGGAAGGGTCCAAAACGGCAAAACACAGGGCTAGCCTAGAAAATAGGGTTTGTAGCAAGAAACTAGGGTTTGTGCAAAAATGAGTAAATTAGGGGATCTCAGTGATGGGAAGTGTTTAATAAGGTAGATTACGGACAGGGGAAGGTGTATGAACATCAGGATACAAGTTTTACTAATGATTTGACCATCTAAGAGAAATTGCCTTCAAAACCCTAGGAGAGGGAAATGAACTTTAATGAGGTGCAATTGATGCATGAACAAGGTGTCAAATGACCCAGTGGAACTTGACATGATGATGGCAACACTTGAATGATGGTACACTTAGCTGAATGGTGACATGGACCGACATTTGGACAACTTTTAAAGGAGTAAAATCAAACCCTAGATCTAATACCTAGTGACCAAATTTTGCTCGAAGACTCACTGAAATGACAAATTTTGACCTTGACACCTTAAAATCACTTTGTAAGAGCATTTTTGATCACTGGAGGAAGGATGCAAAGACATACACTAACATTGGCTCTAATGGGGATGGTAGCTCCTTGGAGGTGCCAAGAACGCCAGATCTTTGGGAGAGCAGACAGTGCCTTCATCCATTGGGCTATGGAATTCATTATTTTGACAAATCAACACAAGACTGTTAATTGATTTATTGACTGAAAATCTAACTCAATTTTAAAACTGAAATGAATAAAAACCTTGACTCTAACAAACTAACTCAAAATGACTAAGACCTAAACTTAAAATTAAAGCTTGAAGGTAGTACATGACCACCTCTGTTTCTTACAAGACAATATACCATCAAACTATATCAAAATGCCAATGTAACCAATCAAGCAGATGCCTTCTTGATTGATTCTCCTGATCAGATCTCCTGGTCAACAATAGATACTTGTAACTAGGCATCCAAAAGCATAATTGACCATTCACTGAATACTGGAATAATCACTTTCACTGTTGACTCGGCTCATGGGAGCGTATCGTCTTGCAACCCGTTCCATCTTGTAAAGCTTAAAGCTATTGATCTTCCTGTAGTGGAGTCACCATGAAGCATTGATTTCTGGAACTTTCAGTGAATGGAGTCGCGAGGTGAATGATTTTAGCCTTTCTAGTGTCTCATCATTGTCCACCATCAACCATCAAATTTGAACTTGATATATGTACTGGGGCAAGACAATCTACAATTCAAGTGTCACGTTCACAAGCTAGACCAGAGATTGACTGAAGCAGCATTTATCTACTTCGTTGATGCATAGAAAAAGCATTTCGAAGGCTAGCTGGTGTGACTTCTGGCTCTGTCTATAGCTTATAAAACAAAGAACACTAACAAGCAAACCATTTGTTCTTCCCGAGTGGAATCACCACTATGTTAGAGCCTAGATTTACCTTAGGCTGGAAAGGCAAGGTTCTAGGTCCACATCAAACCACGCTCAGCCTCCTAGCTAGCCCTACGAGGACAAGAGAGGGCTCTCTCTGGGTCAATCTCGGCAAAATATGATCGATGATGCTCACGATCAATGAAATAAAAGTTAATTTTAGGCTAGGTATGAAGTACGAGGGTTTGATTTGAGTTTTTAGGATTTTTTGTGTTGAAAAAGGGAAGGCAAATTTGGGCTTGGGGATTGAGGCACAGTTTTGCAGAGGTTTGAATGGGGCAAGGAAGGCGATCGTCTCGATGTTTTTAAAGGGAGTGAATGGGTATATCAGACTAGTGAGGAGCTAAGGAGAGAAAGAATCTTTCAAGAATTCTCCTTAAACAGATGAAAACATGGAAAATCAAACAAACTTAAAGGCAGAGCATAACAATCTATGGATTCTACCTTAACACTTCACTTGTTCAATTGTAGAAGATGAGAGAAGGAAAATGATACACATAAAAACTTACAATTACTGAAAGAATCACACCATCAAAACATAAAGCCACATGGATCCCAAACAATGTTGCAAAAACCTGGTCTTTCCTTAGCCAAAAATGCAGAGATAATATGTACAATAGTATGCCAAAGCAATCCCAAGTGTCCAACCCTGAAAATGACTTAGGAAGTACATGATATAGACTAGCCCAACCCATTTCCTTGCCTCTAGGGGTCAAGCTCATCAGTTGAGGAGCTGTTTGAACCAATTCTAAACAAGGAACTGAAATCTAGGCAATCAAAGCAACTTGCTTCTATATGTTAGGAATTTCGACCCTACCTGGCCAATCCAAGCAATTCAATGGCGATTTGGAGGAGATTCGGGCGATTTGGAGCAAGCTTTTGAATTTTTTGGTGGCGCAGCGCATTGGGACACTGGCGCAGCGTATAGGGAAGGCGTGGCACATTGGGCAACTTTTCTCAGTGTAAGAATACACTGGTGCGGCGCATAGGGAAGGCCCGACACACTGGGCTTGTGGCGGAGTGCATAGAGCCTGTGCATAGCACCTTTTTGCAGGATACGTTTGGAGGCCTTCCCTGTGTCAAAATCGGGCATAGGATAGCTCGGTTAAAAGGTATTTGAGTCTACTTTCCAACCCAATTGGAAGTTTTCAATTTGGAGTTCATTGACCCTGTCAAAAATCAAATCTCCCAAGACTGGTCAAAATGTGCCAAATGAGGCTGCCTCAAGGTAGAGTGCTGTTGCAGTCAAATTTTGAAGGTGTTCCTCAACTCCAAATTTAGCTTATGATATCTCATTGGAAATTTAGTTGTGTCTAGCTATCATTTGACTCATCAAGAAAGTCATTTGGCTAACCAAGCTAGGAGAAAATTTGATTTTCCCAAGGTCACTTCAGAGGTCCATTCAATTCTCCTGAGGCCACGGTAATTTTGACATTTCTCTAAAACCATGACACCTATGTAAAAAGTGAAGGAGGTGTTTATTCCTTTGCCTATTATGGAAAAAAACCTCTCTCAGGTTTCCCAAATTCATCTATTATTGCTCAGAAACATGCTTTGAGTAAAACCTACCCCGATATGTGGAACAAAGGACTTGTCGAAATGAAGCGAAATGAAGTCGTTATGGGGCTTCTAAATTCTTGAGGATTTTTTGAGAAGTAGGGAGGGATGTTATAAAGTAGGGGAAAGTGGAATGTCAAAAATTGAGTGAGGGGAAGGGGTCCAAAAGGGCAAACACAGGCCTAGCCTAGAAAATAAGGTTTGTAGCAAGAAACTAGGGTTTGTGCAAAAATGAGTAAATTAGGGGATCTCAGTGATGGGAAGTGTTTAATAAGGTAAACTAAGGATAGGGGAAGGTGTATGAACATCAGGATACAAGTTTTACTAATTATTTGACCATCCAAGATAAATTGCCTCCAAAACACTAGGAGAGGGAAATGAACTTTACCGAGGTGCAACTGATGCATGAACAAGGTGTCAAATGACCCAGTGGAACTTGACATGATGATGACAACCCTATGAATAATGGTGCACTCAGCTGAATGGTGACACGGAATGACATTTGGAAAACTTTGAAAGGAGTAAAATCAAACCCTAGATCTAATGCCTAGTGACCAAATTTTGCTTTAAGACTCACTGAAATGACAAAATTTGACCTTGACACCTTAAAATCACTTTGTAAGAGCATGTTTGATCACTGGAGGAAGGCTGCAAAGACTTACACTAACAGCCTTAGCGAAAACTCGGGGCCCATATACGTTCAACTCGTCTTGGCTCTTGGATCCTAACTATCAAAAAATGGTCAAGGATTTCTTGAATTCACACCCCCTCCCTGCCGAGCGATGGAAGGCCATGGGGTTCTACAACAACCTATACAAACTTAAACGGATTTCGATTGAATGGGCCAAGCAGAAGAAATTCAAGGAGGATTGGGCCATCTCTGAGTTATAATCTTTTATTTCCAATCTCATGGACGAAAAGGGTAGGGGTTATCACTCCATAGATACCCAATTGCAGCTAGTGGAGGTTGAAGCTCAGAGAGATAAGATTCTTCTGGCTTGGAAGGAGCCTTGGAGACTCAAAAGCAGGGCCATATGGCTTCAAGTGGGGGACGACAACACAAAATTCTTCCATAAATTTGCAAATGGAAGAAAGGCTAGCAACATGATCTGGCAGCTCCCATCAGAGGATGGTGGGCTGGCCATCTTTCATGCTCATCTCTCTAACTTGGGTATCCCGCACTTCAAATAGTTGTACAAATCCCCTTTTGGAGCTATGCTACTTGATATCATCTGTCTTGCTGATCATTTCCCTCGATTCGTCGAGCCTGATATCTTGGACGACCTCACTAAACCTGTGAGTTTGGGGGAGTTGGAAAGCACCCTCAAATGGTTCAAAAGAGATAGGAGCCTGAGTCCAGATAGCTGGCCGGTGGAATTTTACCTTACTTTTTTCAACACTCTTGGACATGACCTTCTTGCTGTGGTTGAAGAATGCCAAGTCCAGGGCTGATTACATGGTCCCATCAACTCCACATTCATAACCCTTATCCACAAATCGGACTCCCCCTCATCTTTTAATGACTTGAGGCCTATATCCCTCTACAATTGTCTCTACAAGATCATCGCCAAGATCATAGCCAACCACATTAAACCCATCCTATCGGAGCATATCTCCCCGGAGCAGTTTGCCTTCCTACAAAACCAGAAATTCATGAGGCCATTGGCACTGCACAAGAAGCTCTACATTCCATCAAGATGAAAAATCTTAAAGGATTGCTGCCCAAAATTGAACTCTCTAAGGAATTTGATCAGGTTAGTTGGGTATATATCAAAATGATACTCATCCACTTGGGCTTCCCTCCGACCTTCATCTGATGGATCATGTGCTGCATTAATTCAGTCTCCTTTGCCATCCTTATCAACGACTCTGCCACCCACTCCTTCTGGGCTGAGAGGGGACTCAGACAAGGTTTCCCTCTTTCCCCCATCCTTTTCCTCTTGGTTATGGAAGGAATCAACAGAAGGATCACCGTAGAGAAGGATGCTAGGAACATCAAAGGACTAAAAATCATAGACCAATGCTCTCTGACCCATCTACTATTTATAGATGACATCCTCATATTCTTGGATGGAGGGATTCATGACATCACCATCTTCTCAGGGACTCTGAGCCTCTTTAGCTCTGCCACTGGGATGGATTGCAACTAGATCAAATCCACCATATCCTTTTCTAAGTGTTCTCAACAAGAAATCAACCTCACACTGAGAAATTTCCCATTCCAAAATTTGGCCATTAAGGATGGGATGAAGTATCTGGGCTTCAGGATAAAACCAGATGGATACAAGATAGTGGACTGGATCTGGTTAATCACTAAGATCGAAAGAAGACTCAATCTATGGAGCCATCAGCTATTGTCCAGAGCTTGTCGGTTGGTACTCATTAAATCAGTCCTTGAAGTAACACTAATATACTGGATGTCCCTGGCCTAGATCCCACAAGGAATCATTCATAGGATTCAGAGAATCTGCTGCAATTTCTTATGGAAAGGAAACAAAGAGGGTAGGCTATTTTCTTGGGTAAAATGGAGCAGCATTGCCCTGCCAAAAAAGTGGGGCGAGTGGGGTATAAAACATCTATCTGCCTTTGCCCAAGCGCTTGCCGCAAAGTTGGGATGGATGCTCCTGAAGCATAGGAGCTTGTAACCCGATGTGATCTTCTACAAATACATTTGGCCAACTCCACTATCGGACTGGATTAGACTTCCTATCCGAAACCGAAAGAACATTTTGGTCATCCGGAGAGCTGTTCTGAACACCCTCCACACAATCAGGGAAGGACTCACATGGTGGATAGGTAATGTCCAGGAGGCCCGCATCAGTGTTGATCCTTGGATTGGATGTGGGAATGCACATCTACTTCCATAAGCCCTTATAGAAATTCTAAATCAGAGAGAAACCTTTTTCTTTGCACATATTGGGGACCGACAAAACACATCTGTTTTCAAGCAAGATTCGTTAATAGGGGAGATTTTAGAAATCCCAGATAGATGGCTCGAGGATTGGGGGACATAATTGCGAGCATTATCCGAATCTCATGTCAAATTAAGGGATGAGCTTGATGAGCTGATTTGGGGGCTGGCACAAAATGGAAATATTCCGCAAAAGCGGGGTACATAATCATACATGCAAGGCACAAACCTCATGTCATAGAAAACTGGTGGAGGGACCTATGGAAACTTCAGAGCCCCCCCACCCCCCACCCCCCAAACTAGACTACTAATGTGGAACATTATAGCAAACAAAATTCTGACAGGCAACAACCTCAAAAAACGAGCCTTCTTTGGACCAACATGGTGCGTTCTTTGAAAGAATGAGGAGGAATCCACCAATCAACTCTTTCTTACCTGTGCGACAACTCAGAATGTCTGGAAACATGTACTCCAAATTCTTAATATAACACATACATGGTCTGGGGGAAACATCTCCACTGCTTGGAAAAATTGATGGAACAATGGCTTGCCCCTGAAATCTAGGAATCTGTCGCTGATTGTGTCCTGACACATTTGGATCAGCAGAAATAGCATTATCTTCCATGGGAAATACATCAATTGGGACCTCATCATCCCAAAAATATGCACGAACTACGTTGAGATCCCAGAGGAGCCATCGAATAATAGGACACGACACATTACATCGGAAATCATGGATCGAAGGAACCCATGGGCATATTTTGATGGCGCAACACAAGGGCGGGGGTGTGGTTGTGGCATTATCCTACACATATAAGAATCTCACTATTTCCATGTCAGTTTGGGGCTAGGAAATGGCACTAACAACTATGTAAATCTTATGACCTTGCACCAATTACTATACTTTTCCATTACCAAAAATTGTCGACAACTACAGACTTATGGGGACTCAAAGATGGTCATAAATCGGTTCAATTTCACATACACATGCCATACTTACTTTCTCAGAACAATTTTGGATGATGTTTTATATTTAAAATCACTTTCTGACTTGGTTACTTGCTCTCATTTATACAGGGAATGCAATGCAGTCGCGGACAGTTTGTCGAAAGAGTCAATGAATCATCCTCGAGGAGAATGGTTAATCAAGGAACATACTCAGGCACAGGTCTATCAGTACTATCATTGACCGTACATAGACCAAGTTTTGCCAAGGGAAGATGAGCTCTAGTTATAGTCATTTTGTTATTATAGTGCACATCTATCTGAATATGTAAATATATAAGCATTTGAACAATCAGACTACCCAACAGGGGTTTTTTGTAAATTTTGTTACAGGTTCTACAAATCTAATGTTGACCACGGTCATCTTACTGATTATGCCATGGGAATTTACAACATGTAATTTTCTTGATAATGGGAATTACGATTTTTCTTTCTGGAAAAAAAAAAAGAATTACTAAAGAAGAGGCAAACAATAGGAAAAAATAATTCAACCCTCCATCACTTGGAGAAACAACCTTAGTTCTCAAAGATGGTTCACTCTTTCTTGAAAATGGTATTGATCCATACATTCAAATAATTGAATAAAAGTGTGTGGGCATATATTAAGCCCTATACAAGCATTGTGTTAACCCCAAAACCCATTATAAATCCCTAGATATCAAGTTGTTACATATCTATTGAAATATTATTATGCTCCCTAGAACCTTTCATTGTAATGTTTCACTATAATTGTATGTTTGTCTCCTATATATATACTAAGTAGACCTAGTCTTAGGATCATCAAATTTTATCTTATACATTGTATTCGTTATAAAAGGAAGCTTCCCCTTCTATGTGGATTGTGATTATTGGTTCCTTGTCATTTCTAAAGTGAAATATTCATAACATTTGATATTGGAGTTATTATCCTAAAGTTTTGCTAATTCAAATAAGCTATCTTGGAATTTTCACTATAATGTTTTTTTAGGATACTTCAGATCGTGAGAATTCTAGTATATTGAAGAGCATTTGTGGGGAACATCTAGCTAAAATTGTAAATTGGTTTGCTATACATTCAAATATATACACTATGGAAGTTAAGGTTTTTTATTGCTCCTTAAATATGTTCCAAATGAGTCATCTCGATATTTCACTATAATTAGTTTTGTGAGATGTTTGAGACCATGAAATTTGGAGAGGATTGAGAAGAAATCTCAAGGTATGTCTAGTAAAAGTCATGTTTATCTATAATTTTGGAGATATACCAAATGAGAGCTAGGGTTTGTAAAAGGTCTTGAAATCAATTTTAAGAAAATGAACTTCAAACTCTTTCTATAACTCTCTTTTTGTGAAGAATCAGATTGTGAAGGTTCTAGCATATTGATAAAATAAGTGAAGGTATATCTATCAAAAAAATATATTCCAATTCACTATAATCTCATAGATATACCATGTGGCATTAGGGTTTGTGAATGGTTCTGAAATTAATTTCAAAAGAGTGATAATGGAATTTTCACTATAATTTGTTTAGGACATTTCAGACTATGAAATTTTCATGAGTAGACAAACATGAGTGACTCAGATAAAAATTTCACAATCACATATAAATAATTGAATGCATGATATGATATATAAATTTTCTCTTGGGAAGAAGCAAAAAATAAAATAAAAATTGGGAATATTACCATAACATTACTTCGCACATCAAATTTTGGTCATAGCTTTGGAATTGCATAAAAGACACACCATAGTATTACATGACAAACTTTCATATTTAGAAGGGATGAAATCTCATAGTTATATTAACAGAAAGGTCAATCATTCAAAGATTTGCTAGATTAAGTTTTTTAAGGTACATAAAGTATAATGAAGTAATTTTGATTAGAATATATGTTTTTTGGGTGATTGAAAGCTAAGATAAAAATGAGTACTATTAATATTTTCTCACATGGATCTAAATAAAGATATAGAAGCTACTACAATAATTAAATCTCCTAAAATCTCATCCATGATGCTTGAAGAAATATAAGATATCTATTATTGAGTAACAAAGTTGGAAGATCAATTATCACAAATGCAAGGATCGATAAAGAATGTGGAACAAAATATGGTGAAAACCAAGGAAGTAATCCAACATGAGGTGCATCTCTTTGAACCATTTTCCTTGCCACAAACCGACAAGATTGACACCTGAACACATAGATGAATGATGATCAAAGGGGCTACGTTTTAACTATGAAAATATAGTAAGGCGAAGAAATGTGGCAAGAGGAATTTTCTTTTCAATAGGTTGTGAAGATGAAGACGCTCAATAAGTGAAACCATCACAATATTTAGAGCTAGAAGAGACTACTCCAACAACATATTATCATTCATTGATTGGCATTAGTACTCCAAGAACCCTTGAGATAGAAGGATCTTTCATGAGGAAAAAGGTAACAACATTGATCAATTTAGGTAGTAACAATAACTTCGTTAATTACAAATTGGCAAAGATTCTTAAATGCATTGTATTTCCATCACTATAATTTCAAGCAATGGTTGCATATGGAGGTACCATAAATTGTTCAGGGAAGTTCCATAATATTAAGCTTAATATGGGTGAGTATTTATTTGATAGTCCCATTATTTCAATCCAAATGGGTGGTGCTAATGTTGTGTGATAAGTCTAACGGTTAAAATCATTGGGAACAATGACTGTCAATTTTCAAGATCTTTTAATGAGATTTTAAAGGAAATATATCTTAGAGGTATCCAAGGGAAATCCTCCAAAGTGGTAAGCTCTAATAACATGACAAATTTTATTAAAAAGAGGGTGCCATTTTATAATTGCACAATTGTTTTCATTGGAAGTTCTAACATCTATATGATCTACTCTAGTGTATATCCAAAAAGTTGTCAACCATCATTCCAAGGTTTCTGGAATTCTACCTAAGGGTCTTCCACTTGCTCAAGATATTTTCATGAGATTTTCCCTAAAAAGAAAATTGTTCTTACAAGTATCCAAGGGGAAATATATAATTGATAATCTCAACATCATGACAAAATTTCTCAAAAATGGACACCATGGCATAAATGTGCAAATGTGTTCATTAGATGTTCAAAAATCTATATCCTTTATTCCCTTGGATCTTCAAAAAGTTATCAACAATAAAGGTATTTGGAGATATTCCTAAGGTTATTCCACTTGCTCAGTATCATGCCCATGTTACTATAATTCAACTTTGAAGTGTACCATCTAAAATTAGACCTTAATGGTATCCATATGCAGGTGAAAGCATGGAGTTGGGTTACACTTTATGGTGAAAGAGGGTTTGTTTGGGTGGAAAATATAATGGCTCGATCGAGCTCCTTGGGTGCTAAAAAGGTAGTTCAATCGAGCTATTTGAATTTGAAGTTAGGTTCTTGAACGAATTTAAGCACTTTATCGAGCCTCCTAAGTCCTAAAATCCACAATTTCAGCACCCCTTTTTCAAAATTTCCTGCAATACCATTTTTTACCTATCATACTTGGGGCTAAATTTGTCCTTAGGTGGTGGATTTGATCACATTGAATTCATGAAGGAATCCTATATTCAATGGCATATGAGTGTCACATTTTCAAATTGATATGGTATTTTTCATCTAATTTATTATAAACATAATGCTTAAAATTGTTTTGAATTGTTTTAAAGAGGTTGACTAAAAAAAAATATCATAAAATATATAGAATGAAAAAAATCAAAAAATGCCACTATCTTCATTTACGAATCATCTTCAAAAGGGTACTTTTGGTTTTTCAGTTTATTTAAATAGTTGAAAAAAATATTATGTAAATGCACGTGGTTGAAAAATGCAAGTGAAATATTACTTCATCAACTTCAAATAATAATAATAATAATAAATTGCATAAAAAATACTTTTTTAATATGAAAAACTTAGCTCTCTCCATGCAGATCATGCTCTCTCACACACACACATATTAAAAATTACACATTTTAAACTAAGTTATATTATGTGAACACACACATACCTCTTAAGATGTCTGAAAATCTGCAAGGACAAGCATTTAATTAATCGAAAATTGACATATCATACAACACTAAATAATTTTTTAAAAAATATCATCAAGACAACAACATAACTCTCCACAGTTTTTCCTTTTACTCTGAATAAAAATTCACAATGATTATATGAATTTTGAGGGCTTCAAGTCGATAATAGAGGAAAAACATGAAATTTCGTTGCCTTATTTGGCCCAAAAGTGTAACCCATATTCATGTTTTCACCCATGCATAAAAGAGTGAGATTGAGTGTTTGATCCAAGAAATGCCATAGGAAAACATCATTCAACCTAGCCAAATTTCTTTATGTTGACCAGTGATGATGGTTATCGAAAATGATGGTTCATGGTGTATATTTCTAGACTGTGGAAAACTCAACAAAATCACCATCAAATCTAAGCTTTATATTCCTTTCATTCATGAATTATTACATGAATTGTGTGGAGTAGTTTTATTTACTAAGTTGGATTCTCATTTGGGATATCATTAAATCATAATGAGGCAAGAAGACATCCTCAAAACATCCTTTGGAACACATGAAGGTCATCATGAGTTTTTGGTTATGCCATTTGGACTTACCAATGCACGTTCTAAAATTCAAATATTGATGAATTCTATTTTTAAACCCTTCCTTAAAAAATTTAGTTAGTATTTTTTTATGGCATATTAATCTATAACAAATCTTGTGAATAACATGTAAAACACATTGGCATGGTCTTAAAACTATTATGAGAGTGATTGTTAGCTCTGCTATGTGTCTTGACATTTGGAGGACCAAATACAAGCTTGGTCGTGTGTTTATGCTCAGAGGCAGCTCACATCAGTCTGTTTCTTTCTTCTCCTTCATTCTCCTTACACTCTCATAACCCCCCGCTATCTCTGTTTTCCTCCAAAACTTGGCATAAGCCCCTGTTTCGTCAAGCCCCTAGGCGCTAAGTTTTAAACTCATATAACCGTACGCTTTTACAAAACCCCTAACTTGTCATTTCGCTGTCACATCAAATGAAATATGTGTGATCCTGCCGTCCTATCATCTCCGCCTTGATCGAACAACTTTTTCTCCTCCTGCGCCCGCAAACCAACCGCGCGTCAACTCGCGATCAAAGCGGTTTCTGTCACGTCTCGTCTACCACGCATCACACATTGGATGGCATCGCTCACCCATGTACCTTTATCGCTTTCTCCCCAATGGCGGTGTGATCAATACTGCTTACCGTCCGTTCGCCCATCTCTACTCATTTTTTCCCATGCATCTCTCCCGCTCGATGGCCGTCGGATCTGTCCGCCCAAGATCCGACGACTGACGTTTCTCTGCTCCCGCTTCCGCTCGATTCCTCCTGCCAAGAAATCTTTTCCATCTATTCACTTGATCCAATGACTGATATATGTTCCTGTCATGCTCATGCATCCGTTATGCAGTCATCTCGTCCATAGCCTGTCCCATGCATTCGAAGGACAAAGGTGGCCAGTGTCCAATACTCGGCGTAGTAAATTCTCAACAACCGCATTCAACAGAAGGGATCACCAAAAAGAAAAGGACATGCCTCGAGCAGTTAAATACATTTAATATTTATGGAACTTCATCCATATGAAACTTCACCTACTCGAGGAGTACAACAGAGCACCAGAGAACGTCAAATTCATTCATTAAAGCAAGCAGATTGCACCAGAGACTCTATCAGACAGTTAAAGCGGTTGGTGGTCAATTATGACCCCTCCACGCCTAGAATAACATAACATTTTTGGAAAGAAACTCTATATATACCCTGAAAACAGATGTAATTAGGGTTGATGGTTGTTGTTTTAATGTAAGGTTCAACTTCTGGAAACTGTAACTACTATGATACTTGCAGCGTCTCGTCTTCATTTTCAGCTTATACAAGCTTCTTTTGCTGTTAATTGCTCACTTTTCAATTTTGTTCCAGGTTGTGCATGTTATACAGTTTTCTTGAACTCTTGATATTTAGCATTAAAGGAGCTATCATCCTGCCTCTGTGTTAAGATCTTGTATGTATCATTGAATGTGTTATTCAGGTTTCTGTTTACTTAGTGCCAGAGAGCTGTCATCCTGTCTATGCATTAAGGAATAGATTTGCAGACCTCTTTACTAGTTGCAGCCGACCATCACATGGTCTTGTGCATCTACTGGTGTGGTCAGTATTCTCCATAGTCACCCAATCCTTAAACTATGAGTAATTGGTGGTCTAAAGCCTTGTAGTCTGGGGGTTCATGCATGTCTGGAGTTAAGCATAGTAGAAATGGTTATCTGGCTTGAACAAGCATCATTCCTTCCACTCATCCATTTCCAACATTAAGTTGAGTTTGTAATGTTTCTAAGCATCTCCGAGCTACAACCTAGGAGAGTTTTTGGGGTGATAACATTAATTGGCGTCGTTGCCAGGGAGAGGAGGTTGAAGCTTAGCTTCCCTGGGAAACGACATAGTTCCAGCTTTGATGATAGACAAAGTCTGGAAACATTTTTGGTTGTAATCATCTATCTGGCAACTCCACTGGAGGAAGACCAACCTTTGGCGACTCCACATTACAATCTTGGCTCAGTTTGTGAGGCATACTCGAAGAAACTCTAAAAAATCACTAGCTCACCCAGTGCCTGACCTTGATAAGAGTGCTAAGTAGAAGAAAACATTGCATAAGGGAGCATCAGGATCAAGTAAGCCCAAGAAATCTTATGTATCTCTGCAAGAGAAGGTTTTAGTTGAGAATACACAGTTTGGGGATCTAGAACCTAGTATTGCTAGTGAAGAATCAGCTTCTGAGATTCATAAAGCTCCTTGTCCATTTAGTTCCCCTTTGGATCTCAGTCCAAAGAAAGTATCCCATACAGTCCATCACATTCCTTTGTCTCTGTCATCCATTGCATTGTTCCCCACTGCTCAAACCACTAGTATCCTTTCTCCTACTCCAGTCATGGCATGCCAGAAAGCACCCACGAAGATGGAAAGAATCATAGCTTCTAGGTATGGACCCATGGTCTTGCATGTTCCTTTCAATGCCATGCCTGCAGGATAATATCATAAATACATGCCTAAGTTTACTGGTACAGAGGGAGTAACAACAAAAGAACATCTTGAGTCTTTTTATAGTTATGCTGATAACTTAGAGATTAGTGAAAATGATGTGTGGATGAGAGCTTTTGTCTACAGCCTTGATGGAGAGGCTAGAAAGTGGTTTAGAGAATTGATCCATAGGTCTATTGCTGACATTGAAGCTTTAGATGATGCATTTTTAAAGCAATGGGTAGATAAGAAGGACCTACTATACTATCATACTGAGTTTGGAAACCTGAAGAGGGAAAATGGGGAATCATTGCCTGATTTTAATAAAATATTCAATCGTATGTATAGTAAGATACCTACTGAAGTAAATCCTACTCCCACCTTACCTATTCCAATGCTTTTCACTCTGATTTCTGCCTATTATTGAGAGAAAGAAGATGTGCCACTCTGGCAGATATGCAAGATGCAACGCTAGAAATAGAGTCTAATATCATGGCTGTAGAAAAGCTCAAAGGTCATGCTGACAAAAGGAGGCAGAGAGGTGAGGCTTCTTCTTCCTTTGCCTCATCTTCCGAGCCCAAATTGGATAAAATGACTAGAATGATAGAGTCATTAGCTGCTGAGATATCTAAGCTAAAGGTTGAGTAGAACTCTGGGAAGGCTAGGCTTCCAAAAACATTTGCTCCAAGAAACCCTAATTCATTTAGAAGAGCAAATGAATAGTTGCAAATCATTCAGAGGGGTAAAGAAGAAAATGAAGAACAAAGAGTTAAAGCTCCTTTCCAAAATGTAGTCATGGAGGAGGAACAATTTGAATATGAGGATAAAATTCATTGCATGGAAGATAAAGGCAGTGTTGCCTTTTTGACACTGGATACATATGAAGAAAATTTGTTGTAGGACCAAAACAGTCAAAGGTGGGACAGAGAGGTTGTTCTGCAAACTGAGGAGCAGTAAAGATATAATATGAGGTCAAAAGCAAACAATTTCAAGGAGAATTCTTCCCAAAGAGCTGATGTCCAAACAGAGTGTCAGAATATCAGACAGAGAAGACTAAAAACTGACCCAGTCATCCTCAAAGCACTAGTTCAAGAGGTAAGAGGTTCTGACAAGTTACCTCCCTCTTTAAGCTTTGAATCAGAAGTTTAGAAGCTAAAAATAGTTGTGCCTCTGATAGAACTTGTAAAGAGTGAAGTGTTTAGAAAGCTGATCGTTGAAGCTCTTGAGCTGAGATCCACACAAACCTCCACCGATTCTATCAATTTGCAAGATGATAGGTCTGCAATTGTGCTTAGCCTAATGACTGAACCTGCTGATGACAATTCTCAATCATTTTATGTCTCATTGATCATTCATGACAAAATCCTCCATAATTGCTTGCTAGATACAAGGGCTAGCCACAATCTGATGCCTAAAGTGTTGGGTTGTGCTATATTATTTCCACATAGTTAACAGGGGGTTTGAGGGGTACCCGTAACCCCACTTTATGGGGTCCAGGGCAGCGCCCCGAAAAATTTTGGTTTTGGACCCTATGTTAGGTTGGGCGGACCCACCTATGGTTTTGTGCATGATTTTCGCACATGTTTTTTGACGCGATGGTTTTTCGGTCCATGGTATTGCACGCGATGGTTTTCGGTCCATGGTATTGAATGCTTCGGCATGTATAAACATGTATTATAACATTGAAAGGAACATAATGAAAAATCAAGCTGGTAGTC
>APFE030661750.1:0-23765 GCA_000404065.3 Pinus taeda | reverse complement strand
GCACATTGATGTTCATTATCACTTTGTGAGGGATATGATAGAAGACAAAAAGGTGTTGCTGGTAAAGGTGGACACTTTGAAGAATATTGTAGATGTATTGACAAAATCTATGAGCTCTGAGAAGTTCTCTTGGTGTAGAGAAACAATGGCCGTTTCAGGGCTAGAAAAATGACTAAGCTCTCCTGTGGACCCCTGTGGAAAGGAAACAACAAGTGGGAGATTGTTGGGTTGTGTTATATTATTTCCACATAGTTAACAAGGGGTTTGAGGGGTACCTGTAACCCCACTTTATTGGGTCTGGGGTAGCGCCCCGAAAAAATTTGGTTTTGGACCCTATGTTAGATTGGGCGGACCCACCTATGGTTTTGTGCATGGTTTTCGCACATGTTTTTTGGACGCGATGGTTTTCGGTCCATGGTAGTGGATCCGATGGTTTTTTCGGTCCATGGTATTGGATGCTTCGACATGTATAAATATGTATTGTAACATTGAAAGGAATATAATGAAAAATCAAACTGGTAGTCTCAGTTTTGAGATCCAGTGGGAAATCTCTGTGTATATGTGTTTTATGTGTTATGCTCTCGCATTTTTATTTTTCCTGTGATTTAGAATTCGTATGCAGGTAATTTTTGTATGGGGTTAAAACCTAAAGCTGTCATGGAGGGGTTAGGCCTTGACATCACCAGACCATATCATGATTTATTCTCATTTGATTCAAGAAAGGTGAAATGTCTGGGGTTGATTAATGATCTAGCCATTACCCTAACTCAACTACCCATGAAGAGCATGATAATGGATATAGTGGTGGCAGATGTCCCTCCCAAGTTTGGCATGCTATTGTCCAGAGGGTGGATAAAGAGACTAGGTGGGACATTGCAAAATGATATATCTTATGCCACTGTCCCAATTTTTGGAGGAGAAAGCAGGAGATTATACAGAGAAGCACAGTTGGCATACATCATCAGTGATGAGAATAATCCTTTTAATCATCCTATTTATGCTGTGGACATTGATTTTGAAGCATGTACCCTCCAAATTGAAGAATCCCATAAGGCCACAATGCAGCTCAAGAAACCAACAAATCAGGCCGAGGAAGAGCAAGGAAGTCAGGTTTGGGAGATGTTCTTTGATGGAGCATGTTCCAGGGAGACTGCAGGAGTAGGGGTGGTGCTGATATCTCCAAAATAAGAAAGCACACATCTGTCTTTTAAGCTGGCTTTTCAAGTCACTAATAACATAGCAGGGTATGAGGCTCTAATATTGGGCCTTAACGCAGTGAAAGACAGAGAAGTTAGAAGCATAAAGGTGTTTGGAGATGCTGATTTGATCATTCAACAAGTAAACAGAACATTTCAAGCAAAGCACCCAAGGCTAAAAGCATACAGAGATGAGGTATGGAGACTCAAAGACTCTTTTGATAATTTCTGTATCTCATATATCCCTAGAGCCAAAAATTAGCTTGTTGATTCCCTTGCTGTGTCTACTAGCATGTTTGTCCCTCCCATGCCTCCCAGACTAGTTTATGAAGTCTAAATGATATATAGACCATCCTTTCCTGATAATGTCCACCATTGGAAAGTTTTTGAGGATGATGATGAAGTAAATAGGTTTCTACAAGTCATTGATGAATTTGCTGAAATGCAAATTGACCAAGAAAATGAAGCCTTGGAAGAAAGCCCCCAATCCCAGCTTAGAAACAAAATTGGTAAAGATAGCATTGTCCAACTTCCCAGCAATCATATACCTGAGGGTCTAGTTCCTCTTGAAAGACTATTTGACCAGAATGACGTTCCCTATAAGGCTGCTTAAAAAGAAGATCATTCTGCAGTTTGTAAGCATGATATAGGAAGTCTAGGTCAACCAAGATATATAAATATGTCCACCCATCTGTCTGCTGACCAATGTTTTAATACTGCAGTTTAATGAAGCAATTTGTTGATGTCTTTGCCTAGGAATATAATGACCTGAAAACGTATGACAAAAGGATCATCCAGCATAAAATTCCTCTAGAGAAAGACACCATCCATTTCAAACAAAAGCTGAGACCAATAAATTCTTTTCTCCTTCCTCTGATTGAAAAGGAAATCAGGAAATTACTGGCTGCCAAAATCATAGTTCCTCGCAGATATTCAAAGTGGGTAGCCAATTTGGTAGTGGTGAGAAAGAAAAGTGGAGAAATCAAGCTCTGTGTTGATTTCAGAAACTTGAACAAATGCTCTAAGAAAGACAATTACCCTCTACCCAAGATGGAGCATTTGCTGCAAAAAGGTCTCAAGAGCCAAAGTGATGTCTTTCCTGGATGGATTTTCAGGGTTTAATCAGGTTGTTGTGCATCCAGATGATCAAGAGAAGACTGCATTTACCACTCCTTGTGGCACTTTTATGTATTCCAAGATGCCTTTTGGCCTGGTGAATGTTGGAGCCACCTTTCAGAGAGCTATGGATATATCATTTGTGGGAGATAAGGATAAGTTTGTCCTTATCTACCTTGATGATATAACAGTATACTCTAGCAACCATTTTGATCATTTGCAGCATTTGAAGAAAGTGTTCCTGAAGTGCAAAAGGTTTGGGATTTTATTCAATCCTAAAAAGTCACAGTTTGCTTTAGAAGAAGGCAAGCTATCAGGACATGTGGTTTCTGCTGCAGGAGTCCGGATTGACCCAGAAAGAGTAAGAGAAATACAGACCTTGTCTGTCTGAGATCAAAAAAGGATATCCAATCCTTTTTGGAAAAAGAAATTTTATGAGGAGGTTTATCCCAAATTTTGCACAACTTGTGAAGCATATTACCTCCATGTTGAAAAGGGGTCAGAGATAAAATAGATTGATGAAGCAAGAAGATCTTTTGAGTCCATTAATAAATCTATTATGGAAGCTCCTACTTTAATCAGCCAAGATTACAGCAAGGAGTTCCACATATTTTCATTTGCCTCTAATGACACCCTTGTAGTAGTTTTATTGCAAGCAGATGAAGAAGGTTCAGAGCATCAAGTGTCATTCTTCAGCAAAACCTTAAAGGATGTTGAACTGAGGTATGATATCATTGAGAAACAAGCATATGCTCTTATCAAGTCTTTGAAAGCTTTCAGAGTTTATATTCTGCATTCCAAGATAATTGCATATGTGCCCTCTGCTTCAATAAAAGATGTCCTAACACAGCCTGATGCTGATGGAAGAAGGGCTAAATGGATTTCAAAGTTAATTTAATTTAATATAGAACTGAAGCCCACCAAAATTTTTAGAGGTTAGGGTCTTTCCAGACTATTAGCTGAAGAAAATTGCAGAACATCGGACATAAACCTAATGGGCACAATTTCAGAAGATGGTCAAACAAAAGAAGAGGAAGCAGCCGAACCATGAGAAAAGCAGCCATTGACAGAAAATCTAGCTTCTTGTGATCGGTACTCTGCAATAGCTTGATTCTTGCTGAAGCTAGAAATTCCTCCAAGCCTTACTCAAAGTCAAGCCAGAACTATTAAACTCAAGGCAACAAAATATTTCATCCATGAAAATCTGCTCTATTGGAGGGACCCATCTGGAATGCTTTCGAGGTGTCTAGACAAAGAACAACCAATGGAGGTTATCCAACAATTTCATTCTAGCATGTGTGGAGGACACCATTATTGGAAAACCACTACCCGCAACATCCTCAGAGCTGGGTACTATTGGCCCACCTTATTTTCTAATGTCTTTTCATTTGTGAAATCTTGTGATAGGTGCCAAATATTTGAATGGAAACAACCATTGAAATCCCTGCCCTTGAAACTAATACATGCAAAAGGCCCTTTTCAACAATGGGGCTTGGATTTCATTGGTGAGATCAATCCACATTCCAGTGGCCAACATAGATGGATATTAGTAGCCAATGATTATTTCACTGAGTGGATTGAAGCAATCCCTACCAAGAAAGCTGATCATAATGTGGTCATGAAGTTTTTGACAGAGCATATCTTTACCAGATTTGGTTGTCCACATAGGTTAGTCACAGACAATGTAGCAGCCTTCAGGGAAAAAGAATTGGTGGATATGTGCAATTCAATGGGCATTAAACTGGTTCATTCCACCTCATATTATCCTCAAGGAAATGGTCTAGCAGAATCTTCAAACAAAAGCCTGATTAGGATAATTAAAACGCTGCTGGAAGACAACAAAAAGAATTGGGATTCTAAGCTAAGATATGCATTATGGGCTGACATAGTGACCATCAAGAAATCCACAGGGAATTCTCCATTCAGGTTGGTGTATGGCACTAAGTCTGTATTCTCAATTCAGTTAACACTTCCCGTGGCTAAGTTCCTGCAAGAAGAGCAGAATGAGGAAGAAGGCATGGCAAAAAGGATCACTGAGTTAGCAGAGGCACACCAAATCAGAGAACAGCTGGTTGAAAGTCTGCAGCACATCAGAAGAAGATCAAGGAAGTCTTTGACAAAAGCACGAAATCAGATTATTTTCAGGTTGGAGACTTGGTTCTAAAGTGGGATTAACTAAAAGAAAAGAAAGGCAACCATGGGAGGTTTGATTCTTTCTTGACAGGGCCTTTTATCATTTTTCAGATTCAAGGGAACAATACCTTCATGCAGAAAAGTATGGGAGGAGAAGAAGTTTTTGATGGCCTAGTTAATGGGCGTTTTCTAAAAATTTATGTTATTTAAGGTCTTTCAGCCTTAAAATCATAAATAAGTAGTTTTATCAATTTTAGAGTGTAAGCTCAAGTAAACTCCATGCCCAATGGAACACTAGGAATTTTGCTAAATTTGTTTTCATCGGAAAAGCATTGATTTGCAAGTTCTTGAGACCTCACAGGGAGGATCTCATACCCAGAAGGAGCCAGTGTTAGCTCTACTATGTGTCTTGACATTTGGAGGACCAAATACAAGCTTGGCCATGTGTTTATGCTCAGAGGTAGCTCGCATCAGTTTGTTTCTTTCTTCTCCTTCATTCTCCTTACACTCTGTTGACACCCCGAAAATCGTTGTATCGACATTGGGGGATAACCACCCGGTGTAGATTTTAACCCCGTACAGAAATTACCTTCTCACGAATTCTAAATCATAGGAAAACTAAAAATGTGAGAGCATAACATAAAACACATATACACAGAGATTTACCACTGGATCTCAAAACCGAGACTACCAGCGTGATTTTTCATTATATTCCTTTCAATGTTACAATACATATTTATACATGCTGAAGCATCCAATACCATGGACCGAAAACCATCGCGTCCAAAACCATGGACCGAAAACCATAGGTAGGTTCGCCCAACCTAATATAGGGTCCAAAAAAATTAATTTCTCGGGGCGCTGCCCTGAACCCTGTAGACGGGGGCTACCCGCCCCCCTCAAACCCCCTTGTGATCCCCACGCTGCGCAATCAGCACAATGAACGGTAGGCTTGTGGAAAGAATATAACACAACCCAACAATATCCCACTTGTTTTTTTCTTTCCACAAGGGCCCACAGGAAAGCTTAGTCATTTTTCCAGCTTTGAAATGCCCATTGTTTCTCTACACCAAGAGAACTTCTCACAACTCACAGATTTTGTCAATGCATCTGCAGTATTCTTCAAAGTGTCCACCTTTACCAGCAACACCTTTTTGTCTTCTATCATATCCCTCACAAAGTGATACCGAACATCAATGTGCGCTTTGTCTTTGAATGATAAGCAGGGTTCTTTGCCAAGAAAATTGCACTTTGGCTGTCACACTCTATCCTTATAGCTCCCTGTACTAACCCCATACTTGAACACAATCTCTGCAACCAAATTGCTTCCTTGCTTGCATGAGTGGTTGCCATGTATTCCAACTCTATAGTTCATAGTGCCACTACAGATTGTTTCTTACTCATCCAACTGATTGCACCTCCAAATACGTTAAACACATACCCATTTGTAGATCTTCTCTAATCTAGATCTCCAACCCAGTCTGCATCAACAAAGCCACGAATATCCAACACTCTGTCCAATCCTGGTCTTCCTTGGTAGCACAGATCATAATCACTAGTGCCATGCAAATACCTGAAAACCCGCTTCACTGTTGTCCAATGCTCCTTTCATGGTTTTGACATAAACCTGCTCAATACTCCCACTGCATGTGCAATCTCTGGTCTAGTATAGACCATTGCATACATCGGGCTACCAACTGCACTTTCATATGGAACATGGGACATGTCCTCTTCCTCTTCTTGTGTCTTGGGACATTGTTCAGCAGATAACCTCACACCTACAGGAATACAAACCTTCACCGGTTTACTATCCTGCATATTAAACCTCTGCAATATTGTCTCGACATACTTCCTCTGGTTTAACCAGAGCTTCCTCTTTTCCCGATCTCTTTTAATTTCCATGCCAAAATATAGTTTGCAGCACCAAGATCTTTCATGTTGAATTTGGAGGACAATTGGGTCTTCAAATCCTGGATAACTTCTTTGTCATTTCCAACCAACAACATATCATCCACATACAAGACCAGATAAGTAACACGATCACCAATTAATTTAAAATACACACAGTGATCTGCTTTGCTTCTGGTGAAGCCAAGTCCCTGTATAAATGTATCAAATTTTGGATACCACATCCTTGGCGACTATTTTAACCCATACAGAGACTTCTTTAACTTGCATACCAGTTCTTTCTTACCCTTCACCGCAAAGTCTTCAGGTTGCTTCATGTAGATCTCCTCTTCCAGATCCCGGTGAAGAAATGTTGTCTTCACATCCATCTGTTCTACCTCAAAATCAAAAGCAGCAACAACACATAAAAGTAATCTAATAGAAGTTACCTTGGCAACAAGAGAAAAAATATCACCAAAATCAATTCCCGACACCTGGGAATAACCTTTTGCTACCAACCGAGCTTTGTATTTCTCCACTTTTCCTTCTGCATTTTTCTTCTTTTTGAACACCCATTTGCTGCCAAAGGGTTTCCTTCTAGCCGACAACTCCACGAGATCCCAAGCCTCATTTTTGTGAAAAGATGCCATTTCACCAACCATGGCCTCTTTCCAGAGTTTTCCATCCTCTGAATCCACTGCTTCCTTCACAGCTCTGGGATCATCGTCAGTAATAAATAAAGAAAAATTTGAATAGAAAGCAGATGGACCATACCTTTCAAGCTGCCTTATTTCTCGAACTTATCTTCTCACAGCCGGAGTTTGTGGCTCTTCATCTTCGGATTCCTCTTCTACTGTAGAGTCTGATTCTTTCTCCTTTCTCTCAAACTCTATCTTCTTAGGTTCCTTTCGTCAGATTTCATGTTTAATAACATCTTTCACTTCTCTGAACACCACATCTTGGTTATACACAACCTTCCATGTGATTGGGTTCCAAAGCTTATAACCCTTTAAACCATCCTTATACCCAATAAAGATGCACCTTTCAGATTTAATATCCAACTTGGTTCATTTCTCCTTTGGAACATGTACATATGCATCACATCCAAATACCCTCAGATGTGAAAGAGAGGGTTTCTTACGAGTCCATACCTCTTGTGGAGTCTTATCCTCCAACACTGATGAAGGTGACCTGTTGACTAGGTAACATACAGTATCCACCGCCTCTGCCCAGAATTCTTGTCCTAACCTGACACCACTGAGCATGCTTCTTGCCTTTTCCATCAATGTCTTGTTCGTTCTTTCTGCGACTCCATTTTGTTGAGGTGTGTATGGATTAGTCTTCTGCCGTGCTATACCACACTTCTTACGAATTCTTCAAATTCCTTGTTGCAGAATTCTCCACCGTTATCTGTCCTCGGTACCTTTATCTTCTTCTCTGTCTGGTTTTCCACTAGATCCTTAAATTCTTTAAACGTGTCAAAGACTTCTGATTTCTTCTTAAGGAAATATATCCATGTATTCCTTGAGAAGTCATCTATAAATGATACATAGTACACAGACTTACCGAGTGATGGAACTTTCACAGGTCCAACACATCACTGTGCACAAGTTCTAATATTTGTTTCGTCCTCTTACCACCAGAGGGGAAACTCACCCAATTCTGCTTTCCATATACACGATTTCACAGAAATCAAAATCCAGAGAGCTATTACTCATACCTTCTACCATACCTTTACCGTGAAGTATTCGAAGGTTCTTTTCTCCAATATGTCTAAGCCGTTGATGCCACAGCATGGTCTTCTCTCCAGAAACCACTAGATTTTCTGCTCCACTTTTAGGAACCACAAAACTATTACACCCATCAATGACAGTGCTACCTTGAAACTTGTGTAGAGTTCCAATCCGAACTCCACACATCAATACGAGTGCTCCCCAAACCATCTTGTAGGTATCCTTCTCGAACACTGTTTTTACACCTGCATCATCCAACTTGCTAACAGAAATCAGATTTCTGGCTAATGCAGGAATATGTAGAACACCTTAAAGCATTCTAACCCTTCCACCTTGCAACTTCAACTTTACTTTTCCACGAACAATGATTCTAGCCTTCCTGTCATCCCCCAAGAAGACATCACCACCATCATATTTCTCATGCTCGCAGAACCACTCTCTATGGGGAGTGAAGTGAAAGGATGCACCTGAGTCAATTGACCATGCCTCATGATCTACATGTGTACTTGAAGAAGCTAAGTACACATCCCCACCTTCATCTGAGGTGGTTTTCACTTCTGCAAAAGGAGCCTCATCAGATCCCTTTCCTTTGTCATGAGCTTGTTGTGTTGTACAACAACCCCCCATTTCATAAAATTTTATACAAAATCATAATCTAAAATGGGTCCCTTTTAAATTTAAACTTAGTCAGATGTGTGAATAAATTGGTATTAAACCATCATAAGAAAAACCCTTATCAAAAGGCTTAAGGTAAATGAAGTATTTAAAAATATTTTTGAATAGAAATAAAGTGTGCCTTTAAAATATTATAAAATTCTTCATTTTTGCGATTAAGCGATCGGAAGATCGCATATCACAACAACAAAGGAAGCATACGCCAAACACATCCATTCTCTCCGATCCGAAAAGGCAATCGCAATCGAATATCGGGGAAGTCGAACGCCAAAGCACAATGTAATAGAGCCTTGTAAAATCCTCCGATGCGATAAAGCATATCACAATCAACAATGAAAACAACAAGCCAACATATGATTGAAGGCATGCTCAAATCCTCCGATGCAATAAAGTATATCGCCATCGGCAATCGGCGAAACCACATTGACACAACAATAAAACCTGAATCCATCCCCCTATTGCGATGCATTAATGAGGCACATATCTCAAGAATATATTTAAAAAGTTTGCATGCATTGTATCACCTTTCGGTGATCGGAGATGTTTAAAACAAACATTAAAGCCTTTCCTTTCACGTTACTGATCGCCAATTTGTGAATTATCACTGATCATCCATCAAACATATCTAAGCCATACTTGAATGAATCATTCGACATATAAACAACATGATGGGAATTTAAAACCTTCTTACCATGATTGACAGGTTAAGCGGCTAATCAATGAAGCAGTTAAGGGTAGATCGTTCCTTTAGATTTTATCTGCGACAATCTTACTATAATCCATTATCAGCTGCTGATCGACGTAACTACTTTTCATTATCATATTGGTCTATAGCAACATTTCTCTGTATCACGGTTTTTCAATCGCTTGTGCAAAATTTCACTGAAATAAAAAATTTGAAACAAATGGGAAAGAATTCAAAGAAATCCGTAGCAACGGCTCCCACAGCAACAACGCAACTAGCCAAAGATCCCGGACCAAGCAAAAAAGGGTTAATCTCAAACAATACATGCCTCGGTCTAGGAAATACAAGTTGGGAGAGCATCTAAAATATAATAGAAGCAAAAGAGCCCGAGGAAATATCAGAGGAAGCCACAGCTGACTCAAGTAACAAATCGGAAGCATCCCTCAAAGATTTAGCTTGTTCATAAATGCACAGAATAGTAGCGCGAGAAAAAATCCTTCCATATACTGACGTAGTAAGATGGGTAGTAGAAGAAATTCCAGTCTCAAACAGAACATTTTGTACAGCTTACGGGAGGATATTTGGCTCGTTTCAGCTTGATGATCTAAGGAAAATGTATCACTTACCTGAGCCTAAAAAGCGATATAACAAAGCTTTCCCTAAAAAATTTGCAAATGAAAATGAGTCAGAGTTGGCCCCGATTAAGCAGTGGAGACATAACCCCAAGAATCACAAACACGAATCATCAGGTAAGTACTCTGTGGACTCATTGGCTTCCCCTTACTGTTATGCCAGGGCTATGATGTGTAGAATGTGGGGAATACATGACTCTACTAAGTTCACCATTGAAATGGTCCCTCTAATGGAGGCAGCAGTCAATAGCTATGTGATGGATCGGGCAAACATTTTTCCGACAAATTAGCCACAACAATTCTCGAATTTAGATCAAATGCACGTAAAACTACCAAGACCATTCCCCCATTTTATTACAGTGCTTACATTATGGATACTCTTTACTTTAATTCTAAATATTTGATGCTCGGATTGAGATGGACTCCCCAAGACCGTAAGCCAATCCATATTTATCATCAACTGTTATGGAAGGCTCACTACAAAAATCATTTGTATAAAATTTGAAATGGTTTTATGTTGCCTGTGTATTGTGCTATTTTTGATAAGCCTGCCCCCAGGATTTCCGAAGAAACAGGGATCGACTTGACTGCAGTAGGTAATTGGTTCAGAGAAGACAAGTTTACTTATATAAGGCTTTTTGGTAGCCTTACAAGACCCCATGTCCTTCCCCTATATGTTCCCGATAAGCTGCTAGCTCAGGAATTGGCCTATTAGATAACAATAGAAAGGGCATCCAAAACCCTTAGAAATTCCAAGAAACAGGTTTGGCCTACATTCCCTTTGAGATGTGGTGTATTCACTCTTCTTACAAACATGCAGAAAAGGAAACAGAAAAAATACAAATGCTAAATCTTGCAGCAATTTCCAACAGGTAATATGATCCAAGAAAAGTTGCCTATAATGTTCTTGAACAAGCCAAACTCGCAAAGTTTGATCATGAAAAGGATGTCTTCAATGACCTATTTTCCTCAGTTGAATCACTATTTTAGGTAAAATCATTGGCCAAGATCAGGTATCAAGATGAAAGTCTGGAAATGTTTAATATGCTTAGAGAATAGAGGTTGCAAACTCTACCTCTAGACTTATTAGCCATCACCCCAACAATTCAATCAAGCGAGCCCAAATAGCAAACTATTGAGAAAACTCCTGCAGTAGGAAAAGTTCTTGAAAGAGAAAAAGTGCCATAATAGGAGAAAGAATAGGGAAAAGATTGTGAACACATGGAGATAGATACTTAGATTGATCCCAAGCTTCTTAAAGAATGGCAATAGTTCAATTCCATTATAAGCAATCCTAAGAATTTGCAGGGTTTTAGCACGCTTGAAGTGACAATTGGTCACAAGACAACAATAAATATGGTTCCAAGTGAAGCAACCAACAGCCTACCCATAAGTCAAGATGTAGAGATAATTCATAAGGATCCA
Source organism: Pinus taeda (assembly GCA_000404065.3). Taxonomy (NCBI): domain Eukaryota; kingdom Viridiplantae; phylum Streptophyta; class Pinopsida; order Pinales; family Pinaceae; genus Pinus; species Pinus taeda. The sequence continues at coordinate 12,283 of APFE030661750.1, read as the reverse complement.
TCGGATGAAATCGTTTTGCATATAGAAGAAGTACCACCTTTAGATGTCTTCTATAGCCCTAAGCATAGGGCTATAGTAAAAAGACAAAGGAAAAAGAGAAGGATTGATCAATATTCCCTTTTACCTGCACAGATAGAGATGGCTAATGTGGTATGGAAAGAAGAATTCAATCCTTCCGAGGACCTCACAAAACTCTCTCAATATGTTGGGGCATACTCAGCAACCACTATGGATAAAGCATCAGAGGTTAGCAATTTACTCAAAGAAAAAGATCAGACAATTGTTTCATTGGAGGCACAGGTCTCTGAAAGACAACAGAGGATATAGCAGTTAGAACAACAATTGGCAGCACATCAACAATTAAACAATCAACTAAATGAGCAATTGCTCAAGAAGAAGCAAAGGATAGAGTAAAATGCAGTTCAGAAACAAAAGGAGCTATCTCTAACAATGACCACGCTAAAATCAATGAATGAACAAATGAGTACAACAAAAGATGAGCAAATCGCTCAACTATCACAACAGATAGAAAAGTTCAAAAGTTTTCCTCAACCAGCAGAGTTTAGAACCAAAGCTATCTAGATCAATAAAGCATTGATTAAACAATTAAATTTACTATGTCATAATATTTCCCTTGCTGAGCCCCTCTGTGAGATTTCTTCATCAATGATTGACAAATCAGTTGATGCAAGGCATAATTTGGAACAGGTCGATGAAACATTAACAAAATTTCTTGCCTAGAAAGAAACCAGTGAAGGGCAAGCTGCAAATCTACCTAGAATTCTAGAATCACACAAGGAAATTCTTTTCCTAGAATGGCAATCACAATTGATGAAAGCAGAAAGGAAAACTTCAAGATGTAGATCAACAACTGGTAACTTGATTGAGTTAATTAATGATACTCTTTATCTGTCTAATTTGATTTCAGAGTGCACTTCAGGTAAATTTCCATCAGCTAAAGCACTAGAACAATCATGCAAACAAGATTTAGAACAGAAGGAGAGATTAATAGCAGGCATCCAAAGTTTAACTTGGGACACCTTTTGGTTCTTCCTAGTTAAACCAAAAGGTAGAACTGAAACGTTTAACTGATGCAGTCGGTTACATGATTCCTGAAATTCATGATGCTACATATTCAACCCAACTGTATTCACGTCTGATTCACCCTCTAGAATTGCAACCAATTCTTGCTATCTGCCAGCTCAAGCCAAAGGATGATCGGCCGAAACAGTGAATCATTGTACCGACTGCAAGCATACTCATTTCAAGGATATTGTCATGATTTGGTTATACCACATCATAGCATTTTTATTTCATAATCAGTTAGCTTAGATAGTATTTATAGACCCTTTCATGTCTTTAGAAAGGATCCTTAATTTTTGTATAAAACTTGGATCGAGAAGTCACACTATTGTGCTTCTGATATATTTTTTTATGAATATTGGGCCTATATTCTGAATTTTAATGAAGAATATTTTGATGAGACATCCACCACTGCTTTTTGTGAGAGTATTTCTAAGTTTGAAGATGAAATCTGAATGCGATTGATATCTAGAAGGATTCAAGTTACATATGGTACTATTATCTATGTCTTTGCTCCATTCTTTTATATGAATCAGCATTTATTCAATCTTTCTATCATTTGATATATGCATGTGTTTTAACAACAGTCCTTATACTTTTCACTATTGAATGTTTAAGGAATGTTATTCTTTCAATCATATTTTTGTCAATGATATATGAAGAATAGTGTAATATTGTTTTAATGATTACTTTGTTCAACTACTTGAACAAAGTAATTATCATATGGATTAATGTTTTTATTTATCAATAGAGTCATCTATATGCCTATTTGTAGGTAAAGATCATCAAAAGTTACACTAAAGTGGAAATTTCACGGGAGAGATTAGTTGTTCATAATTTTGCATTGTAGAATAAATCATCCATCCATTATCATTAGATAATAGAAAATCATCCACTTATCCATCCTATTTACAAATCATTGGGAAACGGGTCCCATTATATCCAGTTGGAGCCACCACACCAAACGGAAAAGGAGTTGCCTTTAAGGTCCGGACCGGGTGGTTTTCCCCGATGTTGATGCAGTGATTTTTGAGGCATCAATATTTTTGGCACTAGAAGGAGGGTTGCTCTTGAAGACAGAAAATCCAAAAAAGTCTCTTTCAAAGATGATTCAAAGAAGAAAATGGCTAAAGATCCATATGATATGGAGGGTCTCCAAAAAGTTCTCAAGACTATGTCAAATGAGATGGTAGAAATCAAGAAGCAAGTCGTTGAGACCTCAACAAAGAGGCCATTTAGAAACTCTAAGAAACCTGAATCAAAACCACCAAATGCTATATCCAATGCAAACTCAGATCCCGAAGAAGAAGAAACTGTTGAATGTCATGGGATGTGGGACTTTATTTTGCCTAATTCTGATACAAAAAATGAACAGGAGGCTTTCCCTGTAACTACCAGAAATAAAGGTACTCGTGATCCTATTGAAATAACCTAGAAGAAAAGGAATGCAGGTACTACTACTGAAGGAAAGGTTCCCACAAAGAAGTCCACAATGATTCCTTCTCAAAATTAGCCATCAGCGTCAAATCCACCTCCAACATCTAAAACATTAGTAGTTATAGATTCTATGGACTACAACATTGTTGAAGACATGAAGAAAACAAAGGCAAATATCACTATGTTTGAGCTTAGTAAACTCAAACATCAACAAAAATTGCTACTTAAAGAGTTAGATGCTATACCTTCTTCTCCTCTTCCAAATGCTGTGTTATCCAAAGCTGCTAATGAGGCAGGTAAATCACCTCCTGGTAGAGTAGAGGCTACTGATGTTGTTTTAATCGGAGATAGATCGAATATTCATACTCCTCCTTTCCTATTAACCTATGAGATTATAAAAGAAATCTACACAACTATTTGATTGACTCAGGGGCTTCCTCAAATATAATGCCAGCTTCATTTTGTTCCGAACTGAACATTGAACCCCAAAAGTCAGCAATTCATATTGTCCAGTTGGATAGAACAAAGGTACAGGTTTTAGGAGAAATCAACTCAGTTACTATTAGGTTATCAGCTGATCCAAAAATGGTTCTGAGAATTGATATTCTAATCACTGATATACCTGAATTCTATGGTTTGATTTTGAGTAGAGACTGGTCTGAGAAACTTCATGGTTATATTTCCACTGATTGGTATCATATGTGGCTACCTTATAAAGGAAAGCCAAATCAGATCAAGATTGATCGGGAGAAACACATGACCCATACTGCTACTGAGTTCGAACAAGAAAATCAACCAATAGTATTCAATAACAATATTTTGGGGAATTACTCATTTGAATCATTCTTTGGCAATTTTACCGCTCAACCATCACCTTTCTCAATTAATAATTTCACATCTTAAATAAATTTTTTTCCACAAACAGATACATCAAGAAGTATTAAATTTGCTGAGGAAATTGTAAATATAACTGTAGATAAATCTTTGTTTTGTTGATTATATTTTGATGGGTCTAAATCTAATGAAGGTGCAGGAGCAGGATGTATTTTAGTTAGTCCTGAGGGAGAAAAGACCATGTTATCATGTAGGTTGGAATTTGAATGCACAAACAATACAACTGAATATGAAGCCTTAATTCAAAGATTCTACAAAGAAATTGGTCTTAAAGTTCAATATTTGAAAGTGTTCAGTGATTCAAAAATTGTTATAAAACAAGTTAGGAATACTATTCATTGCCTTTCTAGTCACCTTAAACAATATCAGTCTTTGGTACAGGATCTTATATCTCAATTTTTAGCATTCAATATTTCCCCCATCCCTAGGTCCCAAAATGCAGCAACATATTTACTAGCTAATGTCGCTTCCAAGCTCCTTCCATATGAAGATTATAGTCCTGATAGATTCTCAATAGAGTTAATTTTTAGACAATCAATTCCTGATAATGTCACTAATTGGCGAGTGTTCAATCACGATGAAGATATTTTAAATTTCTTAACTTCTGACAAGTCCTATGATGATCAAATTATTGATGAAAATGACCATGACCTTTAAATAAAGGAAAAAACTTGAAGAGAACTCAATACCTAAACCAGTGGTTAAGCTTGAAGATCTTTATGACATCAAAGACAGGTTTAAACATGTTACTAATTCAAAGCTCCAAAGTTCTACTTTGAGATTTGAATTGATAAACCTAGGTACTGAGCATAATCCATAAAACATCAATTTGGGATTAGGACTTTCCTCAGAAGAATGAATTGCATTCATTAGATTATTGCATAAATATAAAAATGTCTTCACTTGGAAATATGATGATTTGAAAACATACGATACATCTATTATTCAACATACTATTCAAATGATTTCTGAACAAAAACCAGTGCAATAAAAGTTAAGGAAGATTCGTCCTAACTTAGAGAGTCAAATAAAAGTTGAATTAAACAAACTCTTGAAAGCTAAGATAATTTTTCCTGTTAGACATTCAAACTAGGTGTCCAATATGGTGCTAGTATGGAAGAAAAATGGCGACATTAGCATTTGTATCGATTTCAGAAATCTTAACAAAGCAAGTCAAAAGGATAACTTCCCTTTACCCACCATGGAGCAAACACTCCATTCAGTAGCAGGTTATGAACTAATGTCCTTCTTAGATGGTTTTTCAGGGTATAATCAAATCTTGGTCCACCCTGATGGCAGACTTAAACTACCTTTAGAACCAAGTGGAGAACTTATGCCTATCAAAAAATGCCTTTTGGACAAATCAATGCTGGAGCTACATTCCAAAGAGAAATGGACATAGTATTCAAAGGATTGATCAATAAATCAATAGTTATCTATTTAGATGATATTATTGTATTCTCCAAGAAAAGATCAAATCATTTACATGATCTGAAACAAATCTTTGAACATTGCAAAAGGTACAGTATCTCACTCAATCCAAAGAAGTCCTTTTTTTCTCTTGATCAAGGTAAGCTCTTGGGCTTCATTATTTCAAAGGATGGTATTTATATTGATCCAGATAGAATCAAAGAGATTTCTGACATTCCATTCCCTCATAGTAAAAAATCCATGCAGTCATTTTTAGGTCAAATTAATGTTGTAAAAAGATTTGTTCCAGATTTCTCCCAGATTGTTTTTCCATTAGAAATCATGATCAAGAAAAATTTAGTGTTTAAATGGGGGCCTGTAGAAAAAGAGGCATTTTATTCCATCAAACAATCAATCATAAATGCCCCTGCTTTAACCACTCCTAATTTTTCAAATCATTTCATGTTATATACCCTTGCATCTGATTCATCTTATGCAGGAGTGCTGAGGAAAATTAATGATCAAAACTTGGAAGCACCAATCTCATTTTATAGTTCAAACCTTCAAGGTGCTGAACTTAATTACTGAGAAGTTGAAAAACAAGCCTTTGCTGTGTACAAAGCCATTAAACACTACAAACCCTTTCTCTTAAAATCCCATAGAAACGTTATAGTCCCTTTTTTAGCAGTAAGACAATTACTAGTTCAAAGGGAATTAGGAGAAAAGAAAGTGAATTGGGTCACCGCATTACAAGAATATGACTTGGAAATCAAACCAGTAAAGATTGTCAAAGGCCAAGGTTTTTGCAGGTTGTTAGCAGAAGCTTCAAATATTCAGGAACTTGAAGGTACGAAAGATACTAAAGAAATCAATCATATAAGTACCACTAATCCTAAATCACAATACACAGATCTGATTTTCTATTTGAAAAATAGATATGCCCCTTCTGATCTTTCCTATTAAAAAAACGTGCCAAAAGATTGAAAGCAAAAACCTTCATAATTATAGATGATGTATTGTTTAGACAAAATTATGATTCAATTTTGTTAAGATGCTTAAAAAAACCTGAAGCACAAAAGGTCTTGTAGGAGCTACATGATGAACCAGTAGAGGGACATTTTGGAGCTGATACAATAGCTCACAAAATCATTCATGTTGGGTATTACTAGCCCACCTTGTTCAGAGATACTCATGAATATGTAAGGAAATGCAAAAGTTGTCAAACTACTAGTGGAAAACAAAGGAAGTCCGCTTTCCCTTTGCAACTAGTTAACATTGAACAACCTTTTGAACAATGGGGATTGGATATCATTGGAGAAATCACTCCACATTCATCCAAACAGCATAAGTATATACTTACAGCCACCAATTACTTTACTAAGTGGGTTGAAGCAATTTCTTTGACGACAACGAACTCTGAGGGAATCATTGAATTCATAGACCAGTTCATTATTATCAGGTTTGGTGTCCTGAATGCTCTTATTTTTGATAATGCATCTTACTTCCCTGGAAATTCTATATTTGAGTTTGCTATCAAAAGGGGATTTAAATTGAAGTATTCTGCAAACTACTACCCTCAGGGTAATGGTTTGGCAGAATCCACCAATAAAAATCTTATCAAAATCATTAAGAGAACTATTGAGCAGAATCATAAAAAATGGTATTAGTCTTTGATATTCACACTATGCGCTGATCGAATAACACAGAAGGCCTCCATAGGCACTTCTCCATTTAATCTAGTATATGGAAAGGAATTTGTCATACCAGCAAACTTAGTACTTCCATCACTAGCTTTAGTGCAGTTTATTGAAGAAAGTCCTTGATCTTCTATTCAATTAAGACATGATCAAATCTTGAAACTAGAAGAAGAAAGGGAGAAAGCCCGAATTATACATGCAAAACATCAGCAGATTATTAAATCATCTTTTGATGCAACTTCAACTGGTTCAAAACATTTAAAAGTAGGTGATTTAGTTTTGAAATGGGACAAGGCCCATGAGGATAAAGGAAAACATACCAAGTTCCAGAAGATGTGGCTTGGACCATTCCAAATAAGCAAGAAGATAGACCCTTCTACATTCATATTGTAAGATCTATAAGGAAAGAGAGATTCTCTTCCTGTCAACGATCTTATTCTCAAAAAATTATTCAATTGAGGAGGTAACCCCTTCTCCCTTTGTAAATATTCAATTTTCAGCAAGATTTGTGTGAATAAATTAGTTTGTTTAAAAAATCCTAGGAAATAAAAAGCCTCCCATTGGTCTTTGCTATATTGAAAAAGTTACTCAAAAGAAATTAGTTTTGATATTTACTTTTAATAAATGGAAGCCTTAAAGAAAAAAGGAAACTCTAAGAAATTAGGTATGATTAGATTCTGAAAACCCCATTTTATTTTTGTGAAATTTTCTCAAACTTAGAAATACTGTAAATCATTTTAAAGTTTTAGAAGCCTGAAAATGGTTATCAATACAAAACAGAAACTGATTCAATCTTAGCATCTTCAACTCTCACATTGTCATCCATATTCTCTTAAGGAGAAAATTGTTCATCCCATCCATCAAAGTTTATAATTACTCGGAGTGTAATTCTAAAATATATTTGATAGAAAAGATAAGAGGTCTTATTACAAGCCTGCTTACCATGATCATAGGAGAATAGTTCAACTGGCATTACCAACACTGCATACCAAAACAGGGTAATGGCTTATAATTATAAGACAAGGGATCTCATCACGAGCCAGCTTGTTCAGTTAAATTACAACCAGTGAATGGCATTGTCAACAACTGGCCACCAAACCAGGACAATGGCTTTTTATCTTACAAAATAAGGAAAAAGGAAATACAAAAAAATATGGAAACATATCTTTTGGATTCATTCTTTTTAATTATACTCTGAAATGGATGGAATAATGAATGGTCAAATGGTTAAAAGGTAACCCTATCAAGACTATAAACATTTGCTGGCAGTAGATGCTCTACCTATGACAAAGGAGTCATTATAAAAGCTAAGTTGGAAAAGTATTTTGTTTTATCATTATCAACCAATTAAGGTTTACTTAAAGCTTAGAATGTATTTAATTTTAAGAAGAGAAATGAAATAGCAAAAATAGTTATCATTATGTTCAGAATTTATGATTACCTAGTTATATTAGATTTTCTCTATCAAGTAGGATTTCCAGATTAAGAAAGTTAAAGTATTATATTACTTTCTCAGAGATAGTTGTTTCTCCCAGTGAATTGCTAATTGTTGTGCTATACAACAACCCCCCATTTCATAAAATTTTATACAAAATCATAATCTGAAATGGGTCCCTTTTAAATTTAAACTTAGCCAAACGTGTGAATAAATTGGTATTAACCCATCATAAGAAAAACCCTTATCAAAAGGCTTAAGGTAAATGAATTATTTTAAAAGCTTTTTGAATAGAAATAAAGTGTGCCTTTAAAATATTATAAAATTCTTCGTTATTGCGATAAAGCGATCGAAAGATCACATATCGCAACAACAAAGGAAGCATACGCAAAACACATCCATTCTCTTCAATCCGAAGAGGCAATCGCAATCGAATATCAGGGAAGTCAAATGCCAAAGCACAATGTAATAGAGCCTCTTAAAATCCTCTGATGCGATAAAGCATATCACAATTGGCAAATCAGCAATGACAACAACAAGCCAACATATGATTAAAGGCAGGCTCAAATCCTCCGATGCGATAAAGTATATCGCCATCGGCAATCGGTGAAACCACATTGACACAACAATAAAACCCGAACCCATCCCCCGATTGCGATGCATTAATGAGGCACATATCTCGAGAATATATTTAAAAATTTTGCATGTATTGTATCACCTTTCAGTGATCAGAGATGTTTAATACAAACATTAAAGCCTTTCCTTTCATGTTACCGATCGCCGATTTGTGAATTATCACTGATCATCCATCAAACATATCTAAGCCACACTTGAATGAATCATTCGGCATATAAACGACATGATGGGCATTTAAAACCTTCTTACCATGATTGACAGGTTAAGCAACTAATCAATGAAGCAGTTAAGGGTAGATCTTTCCTTTAGATTTTATCCGTGGCAACCTTACTATAATCCATTATCACATGCTGATCGACGTAACTAATTTTCATTATCATATTGGTTTGTAGCAGCATTTCTCTGTATCATGGTTTTTTAATCGCTTGTGCAGAATTTTGCTGAAATCAGAAATTTGAAACAAATGGGAAAGAAATCAAAGAAATCCGTAGCAACGGCTCCCACAACAACAACGCAGCCAGCCAAAGATCCCAGACCAAGCAAAAAAGGGTTAATCTCAGACACTACGTGCCTCAGTCTAGGAAATACAAGTTGGGAGAGCATCTACAATCTAATAGAAGCAGAAGAGCCTGGGGAAATATCAGAGGAAGCCACAGCTGACTCAAGTAACAAATCTGAAGCATCCCTCAAAGATTTAGCTTGTTCATATCTGCACAGAATAGCAACGTGAGAAAAAATCCTTCCATATACTGACGTAGTAAGATGGGTAGTAGAAGAAATTCCAGTCTCAAACAGAACATTTTGTACAACTGACGGGAGGATATTTGGCTTGTTTCAGCCTGATGATCTAAGGAAAATGTATCACTTACCTAAGCCTGAAAAGTGATATAACAAATCCTTCGTTGAAAAATTTGCAAATGAAAACGAGTCAGAGTCAGCCCCGATTAAGCAGTGGAGACATAACCCCAAGAAGCACAAACACGAATCATCAGGTAAGTACTCTTTGGACTCATTGGCTTCTCGTTGCTATTATGCTGGGGCTATGATGTGTAGAATGTGGGGAATACATGAATCTGCTAAGTTCACCATTGAAATGGTCCCTCTGATGGAGGCAGCAGTCAATAGCTATGTGATGGATTGGGCAAACATTTTGTCCGACAAATTAGCCACAACAATTCTCGAATTTAGATCAAATGCACGTAAAACTACCAAGACCATTCCCCCATTTATTACAGTGCTTACATTATGGATACTCTTTGCTTTAATTCTGAATATCCGATGCTCGGAGGGAGATGGACTCCCTAAGACCGTAAGCCAATCCATATTTATCATCAACTGTTATGGAAGGCTCACTACAAAAATCATTTGTATAAAATTTACAATGGTTTTATGTTGCCTATGTATTATGCTATTTTTTATAAGCCCGCCCCTAGGATTTCTGAGGAAGTAGGGATCGACTTGACTGTAGTAGGTAATTGGTTCAGAGAAGGCAAGTTTACTTGTATAAGGCTTTTTGGTAGCCTTACAAGACCCCATGTCCTTCCCCTGTATGTGCCCGATAAGCTACTAGCTCGGGAATTGGCCTATCAGATAACAACAGAAGGGACATCCAAAACCATTAGAAATTCCAAGAAACAGGTTTGGCCTACATTCCCTTTAAGATACGGTGTATTCACTCTTCATGATTACAGACATGTAGAAAAGGAAATAGAAAAAATACAAATGCTAAATCTTGCAACAATTCCCAACAGGAAATATGATCCAAGAAAAGTTGCCTATAATGTTCTTGAACAAGCCAAACTCGCAAAGTTTGATCATGAAAAGGATGACTTTGATGACCTACTTTCCTCAGCTGAATCACTATTTCAGGTAAAATCATTGGCCAGGATTAGGTATCAAGATGAAAGGCTGGAAATGTTTAATATGCTTAGAGAATAGAGGTTGCAAACTCTGCCTCTAGACTTAGTAGCCATCACCCCAACAATTCAATCAACGAGCCCGAACAAAAAACTGTTGACAAAACTCCTGCAGTAGGAAAATTTCTCGAAAGAGAAAAAGCTCTAGAATAGGAGAAAGAACAAGGAAAAGGCAGTGAACACATGGAGATAGATACTTAGATTGATCCCAAGCTTATTAAAGAATGGCCACAGTTCGATTCCATTATAAGCAATCCTGAGAATTTATAGTGTTTTAGCACGCTTGAAGTGACAATTAGTCACAATATAGCAACAAATATGGTTCCAACTGAAGGAACCAACAGCCTACCCATAAGTCAAGATGTAGAGATAATTCCTAAGGATCCATCAGATGAAATCGTTTTTCATATAGAAGAAATACCACCTTTAGATGTCTTCTATAGCCCTAAGCATAGGGATGTAGTAAAAAGACAAAGGAAAAAGAGAAGGATTGATCAATCTTCCCTTTTACCTGCACAGACAGAGATCGCTAATGTGGTATGTGTTAGCGCTTGGAATTCACCTAGGCTGAGATAGACAAACTCTCAAGGCTACATCAAACCATTTCACCTCGTAGCTAGCCCTACGAGGTATGAGAAGGCTCTCTCGGGTCAAAACTCAATGGATTTTGTCAATAGGATGAGTTGACCAATTAGGAACAAGGATTTTAGGCTAGTAAACTGATATTGGGGATTGGTTTTAGAGTTTTTGAGTTTTTGGTGGCAATTGGAGGGAGTGCAATTCAGGGTGCGGGGATTGAGCTCAGTTTTTGCAGGTGATTCCTTGGGGCAAGGTAGGAATCTATGCTGATGCCTTAAGTCTGAAAAAGATGATCAAGGAAGAAAGGAGAAAAGCTAAAGAGGGCAAACAATGGATTTGAATCCTCTCTAGATGGTGGAAAACATAAAATTTAAACAAAATTGAAAGCTGAGCATGGCATGCATGAATTCAAACTTTATCACTTCTTTTGTTTAAACAGCAGCAAGAGATTAAGGAATGGAACACATAAACACACTTACAATAACAGTAGGAAGCACACCATCAACATAATAATCCACAAGAATCCACAATGAAGTCTGCAAAACCCTGGCCTTCCTTTTTCTCAAATTGCAAAAATACAAGTCAATAATACAATAGCACTTCTCCCTCTAGAGTCCAACCAACAAAATGAGAAAGAGAGGGCATAATATAGAAGTTCAAACCTCTTTCCCCACCTCTAGGGGTCGAGCTCAGCCTCCTAGGAGTTGTTACAAAAAATTCTAAATCAATCACTAGATAATAGGCCAGCTCAACAACTTGCCTCTAAAAGTTAGCTAACTGATTCATGCATTAATTTTTCACTTTTTACATCAAAGAAGCTTCTAGAAGAGTAAAGAGAGGTAAAATCCATCAAAGTGCCATGAAAATATTACATTTGCCCATCATCTACAAGTAAAAATAATCAACCATAGTCAAAACAGTGTTTTTTTGACCCAAAAAGTCATTTCTGGCAAAATTTTCTCTCATGTCCGCGCCCCCTGTCTCTCGTGTCCGTGCACCTTTTCAGCATCTTTTGAGTGGGTTCCACTGTTACAAATCAAGTGCAAGATAGCTCATTGGAAAGCTTGGCCTGTCTACTTTCCATCCCAAGTGGAATTTCTGAATTTGGAGTTGTTTTTCCCCCTCAAAAACCATTTCTCCCAAGGTCACTTTCTGCAACTCAAAAAGTGGGCAGAAAGTCATTTTTTTGATGTATT
>APFE030661746.1:0-13460 GCA_000404065.3 Pinus taeda | reverse complement strand
ATTATTTTGTCATCTTTTCTTTAAAACTCATAACCTATTTCCATCATGAACTAGGTAGATAATAAGAAATCGTGACAAAATCTGTGGGATTTATATGCAACACAAAACTACTAATAATTGCTATTTATTATGTAGGAAGAGGTAAAAATGAAATATTGTCATTCTAAAGAAAAAAACAAGGCCAAGTTAACTACTGTCCCTTTGGCGGGGAACTACATGCAAACAAGGCGATCCAAATTAAAGTGTATTTGCCAAGGAAAGGAAAAGGAGATATCGACTCGGTGCAAGAGAACAAATGGATAACTGGGAATTAACAGTTTGGTGAATCCCTCAGGATCCTTTGATCCCGAGGGATCGTTGCCTTAACTATTTTTGCATCATTGACATCTTTGCTTTGGCTGTTATAAAAAGGGGCAGCACTGCTAGCCCAGGGGACAATCTGTTGTTATTTTCTATATAAATTTTCTCTGTATTTGAAACTTTGATCATCGACTCTCGTTGAGAAGTGATCCACTGTAACTCTTTTTTGATTCTTTAATATAAATCTGGTTGTTGTTCCATCTTTGATCCTGGAATAATCTCAAGCGATGTGTCCCTGGAGGCTAAGGGGATGGCCTTGGTGGAACACTTGCTCCTGTATCATTATCTTTAATTTGTGCATGGTTTTCATTATCAGCTTTGTTCGGTAATCTGATGTGTTTTTTTATTTTACATCATGGTTCTGTTATATTCGATTTATGTTCGACTGAGTAATATTGTTCTTTGTGACAGGAATTTTGTATTGTTCACTCTGACTTTGTAACGCATTGTTGTTCCTTTAATCATTGATATAACATTACTGTTCCTTACATAATGCTATTGTTGTTCAATTACAGAGTAACCGGGCTGTAACATTCATAAGTTGGTATTACTGTATTCATCTATGGTTTACATTTAATTGCGATTGTTGTTCAACTGACATTGTTGTTCCATTACGAATTACAATCGTCACTCTTTATAACTAAGATTGATATGTGTGGTATCGAAATCAGATTACTGTTTCTCTCAATACTAAGGCGTGTCGTGTGTGTCATTTATCTTGGTTCATTGTACATTTACATTTGGCTCGAAGTGTTGTTCTATATTTCATTGCTAATCAGTTGTTGTTCTATTTCTTTGTGCTATCCGATTTATTCTTAGAGTAAAGATTGCTATCTGATTTCTGTAGGATACGATTGTTGCACTTATTTCTGTAGATTAAGGTGTTGTTGTTTATAAGAACTAGTTGTTGTTCCATTTCCTAGTTGTTGTTCTGTTTCCTAGTTGCTATTCCATTTACTGCTATTTGTGTTATCATTGCTTTGGTGTGCAGAACGATCTAAGACTGTAGTGAGCATTAAAATTTGTTGTTTAGTTCCCAGGTTGATGACCTGTTCCTTGATTATCTTCAACTACATCAGTTTACAGAGGGATGAGTTACTGTTACTGGACCCTTGAATGATAATTTTCTTTAGTTTTCTGAATGCATGATTTATGTCTTAGAGTGCTTTGCTATAAGTAGATCTTGTTTTGAGCATTCGTTTACCCTTGTATTTTGAGCACTATACTACTAGCATTACTTTGACAAATGACAACCTCAAACTGAGTACACTCTTTGAGATAACAAATTATTCTTGGATTGATAAGTTAATGTGGGGTAAATAGAGGTGAAAAAGACCCTTTTTATGGCTCGTTAGGTACCAGAGTTGGATTTGTAAAAAAAATCTACAGAAAATACCGAGATTCCTAAAGATTTGATGAATTTGAACCTAAATGTGGAGGAATCTCATGTCAAACCCTCTTCAAAAAGGAAGAATCTAAAATATTCCATGTATATCCTAGATTCGAAAGAGACAACCATGGTAGATGTGGTAAGTATGTATCTTTAGGAGGATACTAAGATCCTAAAAAATGATGAACAAATCTTTATAAATCTACTGAAGTAATGGAAAACTAAGGACCCAAGCACCAATCCACAACACTAGAAAGTGTAGTATCATTATATTTATCTTAGATTAAAGAATCAAGATACAACAATAGATAGGGAGGCCAAAATACATAAGGAATTTAAAAAAGGGGTGTTGGGGATCATTTAGTGAATACATGTTAGGTTACTGTGTTATTGGAGGTGTTTCCCCCTTACAAACACTCTAATTAATGATTATTATCTCATCAAATATCCATTTCCTCAATAGCCCAGGTAAGCAAAGATATCCGAGAGATAAAATAAATAAAGGAAAACCCATTCTATTTTGATGTTTCAAGAAACGAAAGTTTCAAGTGAAAAAATTTAAGAAATTATTGATAGATGTTGGAGAGGATGTGAAGCGATCACTTGAATTCCAAAGGGAGTGTGTTATGTAAGTATCTCACCAAAAAAAAAAAGATCAACAACTTAAAAATTGTTTTCTTCGAGGGTGCAACCTCCGTTATATTACATAAATGAAAATTCTGGGATGATTCAAATTATAAGACCTCCTTGGTATATAATGAGTCTAAGCAGTCACAATATAATCATAATAATAATAATGTAAGGGAACAACAATAACAATATTGTACTTCTATGGGGCACAACAATAACAATATGGGGGATACATGGGCACAAGAATAACAATAGGGGGCTACACTAACAATAACAACAAGGGGAAATACACTAGTATTATAGGGACCTAGTAAGCCCCTCGCCTTCAAAAAAGTGTTTTCCTCAATGCTTCAGTAATTTCAGATGTTTTTGTATAAAATTATCATCCTCCCATGTGGAATATTTAGTGGGTAATTTCTTCCACTTAATGAGATAATCTGAAATTAATTGATTATGTAGTTGTCGCGTTCTTTCTTCCGTGACTGCTTCAGGCTCAAATATGATTTATCGTTCTTCGTCAAGTTCTAGTAAAATTGTTTTAACTAGGATCTTGTCACTGATAATCTTATTTAATCATGAAACATGGAAAATTGGGTGTACTCGAGAAGATGTAGGAAGCTCTAACTTGTATGCCATAGTGCCAATATTTTGAAACACCTTATAAATACCATAATACTTGGGCGATAATTTACTATCCTTGTTAGCTTTCTTGAGGGACATTTGTTTGTATGGTTGTAGTCGTAAAAATACCAAGTCACCTACATCAACACTTCTTTCACTGTGATGCTGATATGCCTATTGTTTCATTCGATTTTGTGCCGAGTGAGATTATCCTTTAAGAGTTGGAGAACTTGTTGTTGATGCTTGATGTGATCTTCCACTACTTGAACCTTAGAATTTTCTCTTAAATATGATGTGATGGATGGTGGATGATATCCATAAAGTGCCATAAATGGGGTCATTGTTGCTGCAGTATGGAAGGAAGTGTTATACCACCATTCAGCTAGAGGTAACCTCTTGACCCATTGTGTTTGTATATCAGATACAAAGCAATGAAGATATCCTTCCAAACATTCGTTCAGTATCTTAGTTTTCCCGTCAAATTGGGGATGATAATATGAGCTATGAGCCAATTGAGTACTAAGAAAAGAAAACAATTATGTCCAAAAATTTCCAGTGAAAATGGGATCTTTGTCACTTACAATAATCTTTGGGTTTCCATGTATCTTTTGAATTGTTTTCATAAATGTAGTAGCAACTGTATTGGGTTTAAAAGGATGAGATAATGCACAAAAGTGTGCATACTTGGTAAGTCTATCAACTACCACCATGATGCCACACTTTCCTTCATACTTGGGTAAACCTATGATAAAATCCATTGAGACCTCCTCCCAGTGTTCAATTGAAATGGATAAAGGTTGTAACAGATCCGGGGTATTAATTGTCTCAACTTTATTTTGTTGGCAAACCAAATTTTCTTCCATAAACTTACGAATATTAGATTTAATGGCATCCCAAAAAAATCCTTCTTGACCTTATGGTAAGTTTTTAAAAATACCAAGTGAATTGATCTGATTTAGAATATTAGATTGTAGTGCTAAGATCCTCGGATTATAAACAAAATGCTTTCATTGTGCTTAAGGATTCATGAATTTTTGTAAGTGAAATGAATAGTTTTTATGTTAATTTTATGAGAAATTTAACATAAATCAGAAACTGAATAACAACATAAACATGTACAGAACATCATCAAAAACACATTACAACAAGTACATGATAAAGGAGTTCACCCCTCCTAGGCTACGTCTCCTTGGTCCAGCTTCCAATGGCTTGGGTCTCTCTATTATGCTCAAAAGTGTAAAAATTTCTTTATAATGCTCAAATGCTTTTGAAACATGTTCCAATGAGTCTAGAATGTCCAAAAATGGCTATCTGGCCTCTTTTTGCAACCAATTTGGTGGAAAAATGAAGAATTTATGACTTCCCCTAGTTCTCCCAATATTCTCTCCACAAATTGTCCCATTTTCGGCATGATCCTACAAATTAGCTGCAAAAATGCGCTAATTGGACGAAAATTCGCCATGCGGCGGGCCATAATATGTCAGCCGACTGTATATCACAAATTGCAATCAGCGAGAAAACCAATGGGATTTATAGTCTGTGATCACAATAGATGATGTGCAATTGTGATGTGGTGGACTTGACAGAAGTATTAACCGCCACCGATAAACATATTGCATTCGGGAACCTTTCACAAATCACAATTCGATGGGGTATCGACAATCCATATATGCAGGACTTCTATTTTTCTACGAAGTGTGATTGTGATCTGCGATCCATTGCATCTTAACTCTGGGGCCGATCCCTTAATGAATTTTCACCTATCTTTTATGAAGTGTGATTGCGATCTACAATCCATCGCATCGCATCACAAACCTTCCCTGCTCAGGGCCGATTCTTTAATGCCCTCCTTCCTGTCTTATCGCATCCTACCTTCGCTATTCTAGGACCGATTTTTAACGTCGACCCACTTGCATCATGCAATATTCAAAATGTAGGGGCCAATGGCAGGATGTCTCTTGGCGCTTCCCCATTTGCTGAAGGCCTTGCCACATCATCCACTCCTACCATTTTTCCAAGTCAAAGTTGAAATTTTATTTGCTCTAACTTCTTCATATGAGCTCGGATTTGAGTGTCATTCAAACCATTGGATTCAGAATGATGATCTCTTCGATCTGAAGCTAAGTTTATCAAGATTATGACACTTTGATTTTTGAGCCTAATTTTGAGCACCTAATCACTCCTCCCCACTAGAAGTCTTTTGTACCTCAAAAGATCACTTTCAATTGACCAGTAGGTCAGGGTACAGTTCCCTCAAGTTTTCAACCTCTATCCATTTGGATTTTGAAGGAGTTTTACCCTTGAGCCCCACTCGAGCATAATCGATACTTCCCCTTTTTGATGTCCTTATTCCTTTTTCAAGTATAGCGTCTTGTTGAAGCTCATCAAGGAATTTTGGAGAAAATTATTCAATAGAGGGAATTTGAATATTCTCACCTTGATCTTGAATCAAAAGAGGCTCATACAACCTTAAATTATCTACATTAACAATAGCATAAATTTACATATATGAAGGCAAATCCAACCTGAAGACATTGTTATCAATCTTTTCCAAAATTTTGAATGGTCCATATCTAATTGGTTTTAGCTTTTTACCTTCTCCTTAGAACATCTCTTTGTTAATGTGAAGCCAAACTTCATCACCAAATTGGAACTTGTGATCTTGACGATGCTTGTCATGCCTTGCTTTGTACTTTCCTTGGCTTTTCTCAAGTTGTTCTTGAACCTTTTGGTGCACTAATTGGATTAATTCAATGAACTTTCTTGCTTTTTTTATGTCGCTATGACCTTCAAAAGCAACATCTTTGCCAAAAATAAAATCCAAAGGAGATTTAGGAAATTACCCCATGCATGCCTCAAATGGCAAAGTTTGAGTTGAAGAGTGCTTGGATCGGTTGTAAGCATTATGAATATAGTGCAACTGTTCATCACACAACTTAGGATGCTTGCTACAATTCCCACGAAGATGTATCACTATTATGTTCACCACTTCTGTTTGACCACTTGTTTATGGATGAAAATTTGTACCCTTTTTCAGTTTGGTGTCCATGAATCCCCAGAATCATGAACAAAAATTCCCAACAAAGAGAGAATCTCAATCAATAACAATGAATGTAGGCAATCCAAAATGCACCCAAACATTCTGAAAGAATAACTGAGTAGTTTGTTGAGCTGTAACTTTCTTGTTACATGGCATCAGAATACACATTTTTCTGAACCTATCCACAATTACATACAAATAATCATGACCCCTTTTTGACAATGGAAGGCCTCCTACAAAATCCATAGAAACACTCTCCCACGGTCATGAAGGAACTAGAAGTGGTGTGTACAATCCTAACTTCCTATTACTAGGCTTACTGATTACACATAATGAACATCCTTTAATAAAACAAGACACACTTTCAAGCATATGAGGCCAATAACAATACATTTGTAGATGTGCCACCGTCTTACTTACACCTAAATGACCATAAATAAGAGAAGTATGTGCCTCTCTTATGATGTTAACTCTTTCTCCCTATGGAATACAAATCTTGCCAAGATGGTACAACAAGTTATCATGCAAATGATAATCCAATTCCTCTACTTGGTTACCTTGACTCAAGCTTGCATAAAAATCTTGAAAGTCATTATCTAATGCATATTGCTCAATATAACTTTCATCAAAAACAAAATTATGCTTGAGTAAAGTAGCTACACTAACAATAGGCCGAGAAAGCATATCAACAACTTTATTGTAGATACCTTTCTTATACTTGATTACCAAGTGGAATTGTTGAAGAAAACCCATCCATCGGAAGTGTCGTGATTGCTGCAACTTTCATTGAGATTACAAGTATTGCAATGGTTGATGATCACTATGAATGACGGTTTCCTTACCCATAAAGTAGTGCTTCCATTTTTTCACACTTTGTACCAACGCATACAGTTCCTTGTTGTATGTACGATAGTTAATCACTACACCATTAAAAGTTTCTGAATGAAAACGTATAGGCTTACCATGTTGCATGAGGATTGTGCCCAAAGCGTAATCACTAGCATTAATATAAATCTCAAATGACTGTCTCAAATCTAGAATTGTGAGTACTGGAGCTCTACTTATCTTTTCCTTCAACGCATGAAAAGCATTTTGTTGTTTGCCTCCCCACTGAAAATTTTTTTTCACACTTGTCAACGCATGCAAAGGCGGAGCTATGACAGAAAAATTAATAATGAATTTCCTCCAATATTTGGCTTCTCCTAGAAAAATTCTTACCTCTGTAACTGTCTTGGGCCTTGGCCAATTCACAATGACTTCAACCTTGGAGGGATCTTTTTTCAACTCACCTCCTCCAACAATATCACCCAAGTAAACTAAAGAAGTTTTTCCAAACTCACAGTTTGACATATTAAGATACAATTGTTCTTTTTCCAAGACATCAAATACTTTTCTTACATGCACAACATGTTCATCACGAGATTTACTAAAAATTAATATGTCATCTAAGTAGACTATGACAAAATCATCAAGAAATGGCCTCAATACATCATTCAACACACACATGAATTTAGCGGGAGCATTACATAAACCAAACAACATAACTAGCCATTCAAACAAACCTGGTTTTGTTTTGAATGTTTGTTGGGCGTGGAATCCCCCCACAGCATGTTTTTTGGCTCAAAGCCCAAGTTTTGGTCAAATGTATTGTAAGACTCCGCGAATTGCAAGCGCGAAGCACGAAGTATAGGTTGAGTCATAGGATTGTCTACCCTAAGTATTGTAATGTCATGTAATTTCATGTCGGCCAACCCATGGTCCCCTGACCATGGGATTGTATAAATAGAGTGAGGCTCTAAGTGTAAAGATAGTGAATTGGAGAGAGGAATATGAATGGTTCAAGCATAGAGTAAGAGTCTAAGTGTATTGGATCATAGTAGTAGGAAGAGGCTCTGCAACTGAGTGTGCAGAGGCCTAGTAGAGTCTGTAGCTGAGTGCGTGGACCCCTGCAGCTAAGTGCGTAGGGTGGTGTTGAGTCTGTAATCTTGAACGAAGAATAATAAAGAGAAGTTGATTCCTATTTCTATGCATCTGCTTGAGTATTACCTTCTTTACATTTATATTTTTTTGTTTATCGCACGTGTTATCACTCAGAAGTTTTCCCTAGAAGTTATTAAAAGAAGGAATAAGCTGAGGTAACCACAAACCAAATCTTTTAGACTCAGGTTCTAGCCAACCTAAGTCCAAAGAGGGATCTCTCTTATAATTTAACTTTGTTTTATTAGATTTTAGGCTAGTTCTTAGTGTTCATGAGTATTTTGATTTTGATTGAAAGTTGGGTGGTGGAATTCTTGGAACAGATGGATAGAGATAGGTTTTTAAGCCATTGGGCTATGGAGTCAATCAAATAATATCTTAACTGGACCAAATTATTAAATGAATTGTTTACAAGGCAGGCTATCAAAGCGAAAGGTAAATCTTCAAAGGGATGATGGATGGAATGATTCTAACCAGGGTAAAAGAGCAATGAAGAATCCTTCAACTGAGATCAAAATGAGGAACAGGGGGTGATCATCAACAAAGAGAAATTAAGAATTCTTTGCTACATAGACCACAGGGAGAAACTATGGAAGTAAGGGAGCATTTGATATTTTCCTAACTAAGATAGTTTAGCAGAAAACATTAAGAAGGTAAACAATCAAAACAAAGTGCATTAAAGCAAGTTCTTAAATACCATTCCTAGTTTACCATTCAGATTTCATAGAAACACATATCATTATTAATAAACATAAGGAAAAACAATAATACACACGAGAGAATACTTATTTGATTTTTGCTTAACACAAGAATCCTGTAAAATGTCTAAACTTTATTCCATGATCCATCAAGCCAATCCAGTCTTGATACAATAACACTTTGATTTTAGATACAAGTCTACATAAATGTCTTTGAATCCACCCTAAATACTTTGAAATGGGAAGTATTTATACAAAAAATATTACAAAATATCTCGTAACAATTTGAGATTTAATTAAGGAAACAAAAATATCTTCAAGCATGAAGATAGAGACAGATGGAAAACTGCATCATGCTATCCCTCGTATTGTGGTAGTGCTGGCTATTGTAGTTGAACTTGAGCCCTTTATGTTGGCTGATATGTGTACGCTGGAATCATCTTTGTATTTTCTCTTTAACTGATACTCTTTAACCTGTTACTCTTTGACCCTGTTTCTCTTTGACCCTATTTCTCTTTGACCTTGTTTATCTATTTCATCTGGCTGCCATTTAGATTTCCTGTGGTAACTTATAGTAAATCTGTCATCTTTTCCCACCATTCATCTTGAGGTAATTTTACTTTGAGAATGCTTCTATATATATCTTCTGCCTTAGTGTATTTGGCAAAATTTGGCTTGGTGACAAATAGATGTTTCATCTCATGCTCTAGGGAAAATACATTTTCTAATGTATCATATAATACTTTCCCTGTTGGAAATTCTTTGATTCCTGAAGTGCTTTCCTGTTCCTTGGACAATTTATTTAATCTGTCAACATAGTCAAATTGGGTCATAAGTTTGTCATTGATTACCATGGGACTGGGAAGGCCTTTATCCCTCAAAATTTGAAACTTTGCCATGAATCCGTCAATGCCAACCTGCATGTTATGGAATTTTTCCTCTAGGTTAAGCATAAGGTTTCTTTTAGAAAGAACCTTTTTTACTTCAATGATGGCTTCAGTTATATCCTCCACACCAAGCTCTTTTAGTTCATGCATGTTCTTACTGCTCAAGAAATGGATGAGTCGATTAGCATCCTCAGGTTGGTCTCCTAAGTCTTCCTTTACCTTTCGTATTTCTTCGGTGGCCACTTTCACCAGTTCTGTTTGCTCAAATATTACTTGAATTGATGCCCAAATATCATTGATAGAGTAAATGATATTGGCCCAGAGCATCTCCTTAATCTATCCTAGTGGCTTTTGTAATGTTAGATCCTTCTCTATGACCTTAATCTTCTCACCCATCCTTAGGGCTTTGTGTGTTTCTTCTCTCTGTTGTATTTGTGCAAGCTTGCAATTAGTTTCTAAGCTTGCCACGTACCTACTGTTGTTGACTCAGTTGTGACTAGCAGTGCTGTGGCAGGTGGAGCTGTTGGTGCCAAGGGCGCTGCTAGTGTTGAGGGAACTGCAGTTGTTACCATGGGAATGGCAATTGTGGAAGTGGTGGTCAGTTCACTCTGTTTGCACTGAATCGATGTATCAAATTCTTTCTCTGTTTCTTTCAACTGGTAATTTAGCTTTAGGACCAAGTCCATAATCTCTTCTTGTCCTTTTTGGGTCTCCAGTACCTCTGCTGTCTGTGGGTGATGCAGTGGTGGAACCTTCAATTGCTTCTTCAAAGCAGCCATGTCATCATTATTATTTTTTATCAATCTTTTAGTGGCCTTCACATCTTTGGGATCATGTCCCAACTCAATGATTAAGTCCTCCAAGGACTTGATTTTGGTGTCCTTTGCCTGTGAAGAGGCATTTTCTAATTGAACTTGAGCTGATATGTTATTTAATGAATTCTGCAACTGATGAGCTGCGGTGGATTTCCCTCTCAAGGTGGAGTAAATCATCTCCTCTGTCTGTTTTTGCAGCTCAATCTGGTCAATAGGATGTGTGTCCTTTGCCAATGCTTTAAAATCTATCTTCCAGAAGTCAGTTGTTGTCCTTGGTTGTTGAGTAGTGGGCTTCAAAAATGTCATCTGCATTTTTCACTCTTTCACATCATAAGCTGACATTAACCTTGTCTAGTTTCTACGTGTCATCTTAAGGTATTGTGCATAAGTTTGGGCTTTTAGCCTCTCATTCCTAGCCTTTATATCTTTGTACCTCTCTCTAATGTCTTGATCTCTGTCAGCAGGTATCCTAAAGGAGGACACCTCAGCACTCTGTTGCCTTTCCAAAATCTGAGTGTTTGATGTGGAAGATTCCAGTGTGCCCCCGAAAGGAGTGGCAGGCCTACTTCTTTCTTTCTCTGTGTTGGTGGCCACCACTGTTTCATCTGTGAATTCTTGTTCCGAAATAGGATTCAACCTCTGCCTTTTGACCAGGCTGGTCTCTGCATATGTTTGTGTAGTTGCTCTGCCTGATGTAGTGGCCCCCTCCTTATTCCTTTTGAGGCTTTTCGCCTCATTTAGAGGAGTTTGAAAGTTAGGGGGAGTACTTATAGCGGGTTGTTATATACCTGTTTGATCTAATTCCTCTGATAGTTTTGGTTGTTATGATTCTTCCTGTACCTGGGACTCAGTTTGTGCTTGTGATTCTATTTGGACTTGAGATTCTCCTGACACCTGCAGGAAGGAACCTTCATCAAGCCTTTTCTCTAAATCAATTAGAGCAGTTTGAATTGCTCCTTCAGTGTTATCCCTATCCACTAAAGTATTCTTCACCCATTCCAATTGATTTGCATATTTCTCTATCTCAGGGATTCGGTGGTGAATGTAGGGAGCCATCTTGTTTTTTTGTCTTCTATTGTAGATGAAGTCACAGGGGTCATATCTCCACATGAAGTTTTGTTTTAGTTTGAGTCTCTAAACGATTTCTTCTACTCCTCTTCCAGCTTCTCTGCTATTACATACAAAGGGGCCTAGTTGATCCTTGATTCTGAGTTGGGCCTTTTTTTTTGGCCTTAACAAAATGTACCTCATTTGAGTTGATTACTTACCTGTAGTACTCTAGAGAAAATAACCTCATTCGGAGGTATATGGGCAGTTTATATGGGGCCAAATCACAACCATAGATCCTAAAATCTATGTGATTTTGGTACAAGTACCAATCTCCCACTTTGTGTTGTTTTTCCAGCTGTAGGATCCTCCTGATATCTGAACTGATTCTTGGAAGAGGACTTCCTAGTAGCATGGTCACTACTGGATGTACAAAAACAACAATGAAATCTATGTATGGATATGGGGAATCATACTTATGTATCAAAGGCATCCAAAAAATTACTAGCCTAGGATGACCTTTAGTGTCAAGATTTTGGAGAGTGAAAGGGAACTTGTCAGCTTGGTAATATAAGAAAAGGTGGTATAAAATTGAAGAATACTTAAACACTCTTTCATTACTCATTCTCAGAAATTGTTCATGCATCCAATTAGCTATGTATTTGGGATAGTCATATATTACATCAGGGGGTTGTCCTGGAGTGAAAATGGACATGAAGGCTAAAATGATTTCATCTATGTACTCACTAGCGGTATAACCTAAAACACAAGAGATCATTGCTACTATATCCCGACCAAATGGGGAAATATGGTAGCCACATATGGATAAGGTTCTCTTGGGACATGCTTTTCCTCCTTGATGAAGGTCTGAAGCATTTCACAAATCTTGGTAGTGGTAAGATTGGGAAATTTGTCTAGTAGGTCTCAAATAGGGGTTAAGTTCTGCGCTGGTTGTAGTTGCAACATTTCATTGATTGACTTGGCAGTGATGGTGAAAATTATGGTTTGGTTAGCGGACATCATTGCATTTTAACTGGGACTATAGTTTGCATGGAAATAATGAATGATTTCAAGGAAAATGTGCACCTTAGGGAATTGATACTTGGGAAAATTAGATTCCCACAGACCTATTTTATCAGCTTGGTTTAGGTATTGGTCCATGTATTGGCAGTACAGTTTTAAAGGGGATTCATGGACAAAGGTGTCCTTGATAGGGAAAATTTTAAGAACCCCCCCTAAATTTACATGTATAATAAATGGGCGAATCTCCATGGTATATAGGAAAAATGGAAGGCGATTTTATCAATAATATGATATGTATATATAATTTTTTGGCGAATCTCTCACCAGGCATGGCGAATATCTTGTGTTTATTGAATACACAAATGAAATCATTGCATTTATTTAAAATATCTTTTGAAATCAAAATTACCAAAATTACATATGGATAACCTAGTAGGTGTAGGATAAAATTCACCCGTGCCATTCACAGAAAGCATGAGAAAAAACCTAATACTATATATAAAACCAAGAAAAATTCAAATTCATCACTTCTAGGGACCTCGTAACCACCCTTCCAATACACAAGTATGTTCCTGTTTGCAATTAGAAAAATTACCCAAATTACAATCTGTTTACTCTAGCATATGTTGGAAAGTTATAGAAGGATGACTAGTGCAATCAATCCATTCCTTTTAACCCTAGATTTGTTTCAGTTTAAAACAGAAGTATACAAATATACTTGTCCAATGTTTATGCTTTAACCATTCACCTTAAGATGTTTTTACAATATAATTTCCTAAGTCTATTTAATATCTTCATTATCATAAAAACCAACCTATATCCATCTTAACTCCACATCTACCACTCTTAGGGGGATGAAATCTATTTATCTCTCTGAGCACTTGGTAGACCCAGAATTAAGATGGATCTAAGATAGAATTTCCCCTTTAAATAGTCTATGCTCACATGAATACCATGGGTTATCATAAAACT
>APFE030661744.1:60372-94735 GCA_000404065.3 Pinus taeda | reverse complement strand
TTGATCATCTTTTTCAGACTAAAGGCATCAGCATAGATTCCTACCTTGCCCCAAGGAATCACCTGCAAAAACTGAGCTCAATCCCCGCACCCTGAATTGCACTCCCTCCAATTGCCACCAAAATATCCAAAAACTCTAAACCAATCCCCCATATCAGTTTACTAGCCTAAAATCCTTGTTCCTAATTGGTCAACTCATCCTATTGACAAAAACCATCGAGTTTTGACCTGAGAGAGCCTTCTCATACCTCGTAGGGCTAGCTACGAGGTGAAATGGTTTGATGTAGCCTTGAGAGTTTGTCTATCTCAGCCTAGGTGAATTCCAAGCGCTAACATGATCAAGAATATGTTGGAGAATGCTTCAAAATTGCAAAGTCAAGGAATTCTTCAAGTGTGAAATTCGTGAAGAAAGAAATCCTGCAAGTTGAAGCAGTATCATATAATGATGATGACGTTGATGGAAAAACATCTCGAAAGAGAGATGATCACTTCAAAGGAAGAACTAAGTCAATTTCTCTTCATCAATCAAGTTCTCCTTGCCATACTCATAACCCAAAGGACAATCATAAAAGGTAAAAACGTCCTGATTATTCAAAAGGATTCTATGACTATAAGCAACATCATGATTTGAATATAATTTTGTGGAATGTTTTTCCTTTTACTTTTTGTCATGCACCTAACCATTGTGTAGCCAGGTGCCAAAAAAAGGAAAGAAATGGTTGAGAAATTAAATATTTCAATTACAAGTGAGACTAGGAAGGAAGATCCTATTCCAAATTCAAAGACATTTTTGCCAAGAAATGGTCACAAAAAATTTTGTACTGATTGCAATATAAGTGGGCATTGGATCAAAAAGTATTGGAAGCTGCATCCACATCTTCATTCAAAGAAGGAAAAATAGGTCATGAAATCACCTAAGAAAGAGAAGACATAAGAATGTGCAAGGCACATCATAACCATCCATGAAGCAACTCCATAATAAAGTGAAATGTAGAAGGAAAACTCCCTATCCTGGTTGGGTAAGAAATGGTTGGGTTATTTTTCTAGCTAAATATTGCATTTGTTTTGTATTTTACATGTTGCATATCCCCATAGTTGGGTATTTTGTAAAATTGATGTTATGAATAAATCACTTATATGCAACTTTTTCTTTGGCATTTTATGTTATTCTTGTTTGTTGATGAGTCAATTTGTATGGGAATTTGAGAGTCAGATTTATTACATATTGTAAAAAAAATTCATCTCCTTCGTGGATATTGTGGTGAGCATCCTAAAATTTGGGATGAGAATTTGCGTTACACCCAACATGCCTACAATCATGCCAAGCATTCATCTAACACACAAGTATCTCCATTTGAAGCTTGTTTGGGTTATTTGCCAAACTCTTCTTTGGATTTCATCTTTGCTAAAGTCATTGTAGTAGATGGACATAATGATTTGGACAAAGCCATGCATTTCATTGAACAAATGCAGCTAGTGCACCAAAGAGTACAAGAACATCTTGAGAAAAGCTAAGCCAAGTACAAAGCAAGGCATGACAAGCATCAAGTTGATCATGATTTCCAAGTGGGAGATCAAGTTTGGTTAAATATTGGCAAGGAAAGACTTCAAGGTGAAGATTGTATGAGCAACCAATGATTGATGATCATGAAGAGAATGTTCAGATTCCATATATTGGATATTTTTCTTTTGAATATTTAGATGATTTGTAGGAAGATTCAATTCTTGACAAGAGAATCTCGACTTCACGTAGAGGAAATGTGTTGTATCTTCCAGTGAAGCTCAAAAGTACTAATGCAAGAAAATCAAGGTGGATTGCGATTGGGAAAGTGTGGAAGTTTTACTCTCACTTACTTGCTAAGTAAAAATAGACTTTTTGTGGTCAAAAAGTTTCCAGTGGGGAGAAATGATCCAAGGCATCAAAAACATGTTGAATGATCCATAGTTGATTTGCATTTCATATTCCTTTTAGGTCTAAGTAAAAGAACAAATTTGATTACTTATGCCCTATCTGCATAAATGTGTGCATAATTTGTAAAATCTACATGAGATGACGATATGTGATTCCATCCTATGCACATAAAAAAAAAAAAAAAAAAACTAAAGAAAGGAACATTAAAGAATTGCAAGGTTTCCATAACAAGATTACAACCACTAAAAAAATGTCCATGTTGTAGATGTATTAAAGAAATCAAAACACGTGCGAGATCTAAATGAGCAGGACATGAACCCATCAAAATATTCACATGGGCATTAGCCCCAACATAAAGGGTTGCATAAAAATCTCTATCCTTTGAAAATCAATAAAGAGTTTGGGTTTGGAATTGAAATGAACGTTAACCATATTTATCAGTATATTTAGGGTTCTACTCTATCCTCTATACTTAAGGGTACTTCAAAAATAGTGATTTAATGTACAAGGCTACCATCTTTCAATAAAGTCTAATAAGTGGTTGGCATGTTTAATTAATGTAAAAATCATCCCTATGAAATAAGGTCTAACTAATAGTTGATATTCATTAATGTTCGAACCACTAATGGTTAGGATTTGGGTATTGAGAATTTATGTAAAAAGGGAGGAAGCTCTATAACATTTTTAAAATTATTATCATATTATTAGGGCTCTACACATTTGGTGGTTCACCCCTTGAAGAGATACACAAACATTGCTCTTGTTCTAGTTTATCAATATAAGGATTCATAGTTTGTATGTTCAATACTCCTATTTTCTGTTTGGACAAGCACTAAAATTTTAAGAATTTTCTTTTCAACTACAAGCATGTTTAGTAATTACTTTGTAAACTATTGTGGATGTTCCACTATGACAATCGTTCACAACAAATATCATAAAATACTAAAATATTTACTGTAGAGGTTACTTTCCTTTATATCCCAAGTTACTTAATTGTGTTTTTTAATGCTTGAATAGAATAAATAGTTGAAATGAAAAAACTAGAGAAAAGAAAATTACACACAACATCCACAAATAAACACAAGACTTACCCTAGTAACCCATACGGAAGAAAATCCGACAAGAAGGTAAGGCCACTATGCTTTCTTTTCTCTAGTATGGAAATATGCAAATGGCAAAAACGATACTCTATGGAGTTACCTAAGACCTATAGCTTGTAAGGCTACTATATAATATGATCCCCTTCTGTCCCTCTGTCTAACTTCCCACTCCTAAATGTTTTAATCAATTATGGAACAAATACAACATAGCATGGAACCCCTTCTCCTCCTAGTAGCCTAACATTTCAACATTGGCCAATAGCCATATATGGGTAAGGTTTTGACAACTTCAACCTTAGAGTTATAGTTTTGAAACTTTTATCATATTATTGAAAGTCCACACATGGCTTGATCTAGGTGATCAAAAATATGCTCAAAACCCAAAGTGCTCAAAATTGCCCAAAACTAGTGCCAAATTGTAGATATCGTCATTCGGATTCCAATGATGCATGAATCACCCCAATCTGACACCGTATGTGAAATTTATTGCGTTTTGAAGCTTTTGGAAAACAAATAAAAAGTAAACTTGCGGGGTTGGGCTATTGACTGGGAAGGTCGTATGGGTGATGTGGTATTGATGTCAGCAGGTGAATCTTCATGTACAATGGATAGGTAGACCAAGCACAAGCTTACATGTGGCCCAATCATATAGGTCAATTTGGTGAAATTTCATTGGTTGTTGGATTTTGGGTGGAGGAATTATGAGGCACCATGTGGCACAATGGGAGGGAGCCACGTGGCACTCAATTTTCATGTAAAATTTATTTGAACAGGTCAACCACCCTCCATAGGAATTGAAGCCATGACCTACCAGTTATAACTACAACATCAAACCGTTAGAGCACATTTGTCACTTGGTTAATATAGTTAGTAGACTTTTATTTAAATTTGAATGAATTGGAGGTTGGCGGGAGGGGCGGGGCATGCGACCCTAGCCCCAATCATATGATTCCAACAAAAACATGGTGTGAAGGTAGATGGGTCGATGGTTAGCCCCAGCCCCCAGTCCCATAACCTTCACCGTAACCGATGGTGAAGGGCTCGATGCTAGGGGGCAAAGGGGTGGCCCTAGTCCACAGCCACAAGGCTCCCAATATGACCAAGTGTGGAGTGCTAGTGGGAAGGTGGTGTCTGGCCCACACCCCAAGCCATAGGGTACCATATGACCCAAACTCGAGGCTAAAGAAGCGGCGCTTAGGGATTATTGACGCAATTAAGTATTCGACATTTTGCACCAAATTCAACAAAATTTTCGTCACTCACATGCAAAATTTCCACCTAGCAGTCTACCAAAAGAAGAGTTTCCTTGCCTAGCTAGCAATTTTTTATCATTTTGCAGGACATATAACAAAGAAATGGAGAAAGAAGCCTAACTTGGTCATCTTTCAGTGTTTTTGAACCCAAAAAGAGCCTACACATGGGTTTTTGGGTGTTCTAGACATAATGGCAACTTTATTTTTGTGATTTGAGAATTGTATGTTGAAAAATTTGTAGATCCAAGTCCTTTTTTATTGCAGAGAGAGATTTTTGGCCTTTTCAGGCCATATGGATACCTTTTTTAGAACAAAAATAGCATAGACAAGGGTTGTTGAACCTCCCAGTCACATTTGCAACATTTGTTTCTTCATTAGAGATTCTAGTTTTTTAATTTATTCTTAGAATGTTTGTGGGAAAACACCATTTTGACACTTGATTATGACGCTATTGAATTTGTGCTTGCTTTTTTATCTCAAAGAAAGTACAAGGACTTGTTGCCACATTCAGTGAGAGAGTCATTTTATTTTGAT
This sequence comes from Pinus taeda, assembly GCA_000404065.3. Classification (NCBI taxonomy): domain Eukaryota; kingdom Viridiplantae; phylum Streptophyta; class Pinopsida; order Pinales; family Pinaceae; genus Pinus; species Pinus taeda. The sequence goes on along the minus strand of APFE030661744.1, from coordinate 89,937 downwards.
GCCATCATTTATTTTCTAAAGTAAGTCAACTTGTGAGTGAGATTTATTTAAAGGAGAACATTTATTTGAAGGAGAAATAGTGCCACTCCATAAGGAGGTTTACTCTATGGGTCAAAGTTTTTTAATGTACTCTTTTTGTTGTTGAGATCAATAAAGCAACCTAGCCATTGGAGTAGGGCCTAAAGATGTAGTCCACACTAGATGAACTTCATTATCACATGGTTGTTCTCTTCTTCATTTTTTACCATTTTTTATTTCAAATCATTTTGTTTTATTTTTTAAGTTCATTTAAAATTAACTATTCACAGTTGAATAAGTTATGAACTAAGTTAACTTTTAAAGACCTAAAGTTTTCAAAACTTTAAAGTGTCAGAGGACAATTGATTTTCATATTACTTTTATTAGAGAAAGTTATAACCAGATTTCAAGCATGGGTGAAATTTTGTAGTATGCAAGGCTCCTAGAACTGGAAGAGATGAATTCCTCTCTTCAAGTGGAGAACATGGAACTAAGAAGATTTATCAAAGCAGTAGAGGATGAGAAGAATAAGTGGTGCTTGATGTCATTGAAGAGAAAATGGGGGAATGTTCAGCTAACAAGGCTTCCTCCAAGACTCGACAAGTTTGTGTTCATGGGAAGATTGATGTTTGTACCCTTTGTTAGTTGAATAACACTACTTATATGTTAAATCACAAGAGTGGTTTTCTTGAATCTTCATCTACCACTTCATCTACAAAAGAGAAGAAGGAGGAGATGGCTAGGATTCAGGAAGAGGACCAAGAGCCGCAAGCAGAAAAGGAGGTAAAATATACCTCATATTCAATTCATTCTCTTAACAATGATAATGCTTCTTTTGCATCATTTGAGAAATATACCAAGGGTATAGGCATGAAATCGTTGACAAAAATGAGATACAATGGTAAGGGCCTTGGAATCCATAGTCATGAAATCATTAATACTATTGAGGTGAGAACACAACCTCGACATGAAGGGTTCAAATATGTTCTAGATTAAGTTGGAGAATTCTCCAAAATTGCAAAGTTAAGGAATTTTTCAAGTGTGAAATTCGTGAAGAAAGAAATCCTGCAAGTTGAAGGAGTATCATATCATGATGATTGCATTGATGGAAAAACATCTACAAAGAGAGATGATCACTTCAAAGGAAGAACTAAATCAATTTCTTCTCGTCAATCAAGTTCTCCTTTCCAAAATCATAACCCAAAGGACAATCATAAAAGGTGAAAACTTCATGATTATTCAAAAGGCTTCTAGGACTATAAGAAACATGATGATTTGAATATAATTTTGTGGAATGCTTTTCCTTGTACTTTTTGTCATGCACCTAACCATTGTGTATCCAAGTGCCAAAAAAATGAAAGCAATGGGCGATAAAGTGAATATTTCAATTAGAAGTGAGACCAAGAAGGAAGATCCTCTTCCATGTTCAAAGACATTTTTTTTCCAAGAAATGCTCACAAAAAAATTGTACTCATTGCCATATAAGTGGGCATTGGATTTAAAAGTATTGGAAGATGCATCCACATCTTCATCCAAAGAAGGAAAAATAGGGCATGAAATCACCTAAGAAAGAGAAGGCGTAAGAATGTGTGAGGCACATCATAACCATCCATGAAGCAACTCCAGAATAAAGTGAAATGTAGAAGGAAAACTCCATATCTTGGAAGGGTAAGAAATGGTTGGACTATTTTTCTAGCTAAATATTGCATTTCTTTTGTATTTTACATTTTGCATATCCCCATAGTTGGGTATTTTGTAAAACTGATGCTATGAATAAATCACTTATATGCAACAATGTTTTCTTTGGCGTTTTATGTTATTCTCGCTTGTTGATGAGTCAATTTGTATGGGAATATGAGAGTCAAATTTATTACATATTTAAAAAAAATGCATCTCCTTCATGGATATTGTGGTAAGCATCCTAAACTTTGGGATGAGAATTTGCATTACACCCAACATGCCTAAAATCGTGCCAAGCATTCATCTAATACACAAGTATCTCCATTTGAATCTTGTTTGGGTTATTTGCCAAAGTATCCTTTGGATTTCATCTTTGGTAAAGGCATTGTAGTAGATGGACATAATGATTTGGACAAAGCCATGCATTTCATTGAACAAATGCAGCTAGTGCATCAAAGAGTACAAGAACATCTTGAGAAAAGCTAAGCCAAGTACAAAGCAAGGCATGACAAGCATCAAGTTGATCATGATTTCCAAGTGGGAGATCAAGTTTGGTTGAATATCAACTAACAATGACTTCAAGGTGAAGATTGTATGAGAAACCAATGATTGATGATCACGAAGAGAATGTTCGGATTCCATCTATTGGAGATTTTTCTTTTGAATATTTAGATGATTCGTAGAAAGATTCAATTCTTGACAAGAGAATATCGACTTCACGTAATGGCAGTGTGTAGTATCTTCTATTGGAGCTCAAAAGTACTAATCCAAGAAAATCAAGGTAGATTGCGATCGAGAAAGTGAGGAAGTTGTACCTTTACTTACTTGATAAGTAAAAATATACTTTTGGTGGTCAAAAAGTTTCCAGTGGGGAGGAATGATCCAGGGCATTAAAAATAAGCTTAAAAGACAAAGTAATTGAAATCACCCAAAACTAGTGCCAAATCGTATATCTCATCGTTCCAATTCCGACAATACTTGAATCGCCTCAATCTGACACTGGATGTAAAATTTATTGCATTATGAAGTTTTTGGCAAGAACTAAAAAGTCAACTTGCAGGGTTGAATGGGATGTTGACTAGGAAGGCCGCATAGGTGACGTGTCACTGATGTCAACATGTGATTGTTCATGCACGGCATCTAGGTGGACCAATCATGTGCTGACACATGACCAAATCATATAGGTTAAATTTGGTGGAATTTCATTAGTTGTTGGCATTTGGGTGGACCAATTATGAGGTTGCACATGGCCTTCAGTTTTCGTGCACAATTTGTTTGAATGGGCCGACCACACTCCACCAGAATTGAACCCACGACCTACCAATTATAATTACAGTATCGAACCGTTAGACCATGTTTTTCTCTTGGTTCATATCGTTGGTGAACTTTTATTTAAATTTGAACGAATTATGGGTTGATAGGAGGGGCAGGGCACGTGGCCCCATCTGTAGTCTCATCATTCCAATGGAACCGTGGTGCAAAAGAACATAGCCATATAAATACATGTATGTGAGTTTCCCCAATTAAACATATCGTTGCAACCATTCCATCAAGTCCAAGAGAAATGTGTGTCTTATTGGTCGGACACTATTGCATTATCTAGCAAGAGTTGTACATTGTCAAAAAATAAATACAAATACTTTAAGTTTATGTTTCCCTAATATTTGTACATTACAAAATTTAATACCTAATCAATAAAATATTAAAAACTATGACACACAAACCATGTTCAAGAAGCTATTTCAAATATGATACTCAATTGGAATATGACAAACATTTTTGTGATGAGAGCATGACTGTAGTGCCTGCATTGTAGAATAACTAGGCTAGAACTAGCATGACCACCCTAGCTAGACGTAGTGTGTGGTCTACAATCACTCCAGTCATCTAACATCATCAAATAATGGTTTTCAAGTGGAAATTCTCACAAGTGTGCCATGCTAAACTAAATCATGTTTCAAGGACAATATCACGCTATTAGTAGTTTGAGTCCTATCTCGAAACTAAGGTTTGAGGCAGAAGTGGATTATGCATACACCTATGAGAATATAAGCATCTCAAATAGTCATAATTAACCAATGATGGATCCTAATCAAATCTAAGGCTAACCCTCTACAATTCACCAATATCAAAATAATTGAAATGGTCCATAATAAACTCAACCCATAATTTATGAAGAAAATCCATATTATTTCTGTAAGGTTTATCAAATATCATAAACCATCTATCTATCTAATGGTTTTTCTATAGCTAGTATGTGCACCAATCCATGAATATATGTCTTTTCCTTGGATCAAGGGGTTGGTTATTCATAACGTCAATAAACAATTCAATGATCATATATGTGGTTCTATGGAATTCTTTCACCTCTTTCTAGGTAATTCCGATTGAGTAGTACTCTCTAGTCCTAATCTTATATTTGGATCTGTTAGATGATTGGGCATGTGCATGGTCAATGGAGACAACAATGTTGCCAAGTTAAGTGGCCGATGACAAGTGAAGTATGAGATGGTTCTCTATTGTTTCTAAGATCACCAATTAAGAACTTGATTAATTTTTGTGTATGCATCCTAGCATGTTAGGGTTTGGATTTCAATCTTAGTAGTAAATGTAATTAAATAATAAGAAATAAAAAATATATATATGTCAACCATTATGAAGCAAAAATGTAATTTTTTTCCTATATATAATCTTTTCCCAACATTTAAAAAATGTTGACATACTTACATTACACCTCGACATCTCTCCATAATGGGTCATAGAGAACCTCTTGTCACAATAAAAGAAACTTTCAATACCTACATTTAAAAAAAATGTGTCAACAGTAAGACATCTCATGATATTGTCAGGGTCCAACCCTAACCCCTTTATTTATGTGATAAGCCAAATGGGATGAGTCATAGTCATAGTTAGTTAGAGAGTAAATAAATCCCACATCGATAATTGTAAGTGGTTGACCCGAATTAGAGAAAAGGGACAATAATTAGTTGTAAATGAGCCATAGTTAATAAATAAAGTGGTTAACTTGTGTTATGCAAGGGACCACTAATAGTTAGGGTTTTGGATGTAATTTATTTATAAATAGTCTCTGTTAGTTATGAAAATATCATCTAGTTTTATTGTAATCAAGCTCTGCTCTATTGTTTCCCCCTCGAAGAGGCAAGTGAACATTGAATCTATTTCTGAATAATAAAATACTTGTTTTTTTCTCATTTTATTCTACGTTTGGGCTATATTTCTTTGCATTTCTGGTATTCTGGAATTTCTTGCAAGTCAAGAGCATAACAAGTGGTATCATAGCACTTTCTAGGGCCGGTTATACCTCTAATTTTCCCATAATATTTTTTAGGTTAGAGACATGTTCTAACGTCTTTAAACCACGAGATTTATCATTGAGCACATAAACTTGCGAATTTGGGGAGGCATACACGTAGGAATTACAAGAGGTGGTCACGCTTTTTGGACTCCCCTGTAACCCCTATGGGTACTCCTTTGAGTAGTAGTACATTAGACAGAACCATGCACAGACTGCACTTTCGTGTACCCTTGGATATATCAGAAGCCCCCTAGGCTCACCTCAAACCTAGCCTTAGATAAGCTGTCAGTCGTCTTGTTGATACAATACAATGAGAACAACACTCAAGGAGATTACTCGCACATACAATAGGGTAGTCGGGTAGTATGGCTAAGGGTACGGTTGATCCTCCTTAGTTAGTGCCCTGAAACATTGGGTCGAGTACTATTGTTGGACCTCTATGTATATTGTGATCTGTAGCACCTGAAACTCCTTCGTGACCATAATTCCCTATGATATCTAAACATTTCCCACTACCTTATCTTCTAGATCAAATCCAATAGTTGGCATTTTAGCGCCGTAGTGAAAATCAGATCCAGCAGCCGGCGTTCTCTTGTCGCCGTACAAATGAGATCCAAATGTTAGGGTTTTTCTGCCACCATGAACTCACATTCAGCAGTTGGGTGTTTCACAGGCCCGATTAGACTCTTTGTGTAGTGAGACTTGGTGCTACTACAATCTGGGCCCTATTTTTGCAGGACATTGTGTAGGATCAAGTTTTCTAGAATTCAGCCACTACAGTATTGATCAGTAAGGAGTAAAACTCCTTTCAGAGTATATAAATAAAAAAATTAAAAAAAAAAAACAAAACAAAACCATCTCGATACACTTGCAAGAGACTTAGCCCATAAGCTTCAGGATGACGAGTTAGTTGCAATGGTACCATTCACTTATTAGCCTCAATTTTCTAGTGGTCCCAAATTTTTCCGAAGTGACTTCAAGTGACCCCCACTAATAGATTCATGAGATCACCCTCTTTCCAAGAAGACTACTCTTAAGTAATTGAATGGGTTTTGTGTATGGTAGGTACTAGATCTCAAGTCATGGCCTATGAGAAGATCGAGAGACTTGAAAAAAGGTTGGATGAGTTTTAGGGCACTATGGACAGAATTACCTCACAACTTTCGTTGTTCACCAATGTGATGTAGAGATCTCATCGGGACGAGCATAGTGTTGATGAACCCCTTGAATGATAATCTAGCAATCACCACCACCTAGCGATTCTCAGAATCAACCCACCACCTAGCGATTCTCAGAATCGCCCCATCTGCTACGAATCGCCCCAAACAATGCTTAAAAACAAATATACATTAGACCTCTAGATTCACGTACATTGATTCTATAAATTTTAGATTGCCAAATATTGAGGAAGTTTCTCCTCCGATATTTACCTGAGAAGGGTTCCAACATGGCAGAAACCTAAATAAATACAAACGCATGTAGGAGAGCTTGAATCAAAACTCTACAATAAGCTGGTGTAGAAATGATCAAGACTAAATTCGTAGTGATTTCCAATACTATAGAATTGTGTACTGGCATCGTCTTATAACATGAATTCTAATGGAAAATAAAAGTCCAACTTACTGTAAAACCACATTGAAGGTGACATTGTCACACATTACAGTCCTCCAGGATCAATGGTCATTTGATGTGGCCTCAATTCAATCGTACAGTTCATTATTAGTTCACGAAGCGACCTCTTAATCTCTAGTAGAGTTGTCCTTTTAGAAATGAGATAAAAGGCATGTAAATAAACTTGAAGCCATATGAGATACTTAACTACATTACCCAATACAAAACTCACTGCAAAATACAAATATGTTATATTCCCATGACAACACAGTGGCAAGTATTTTCATTTCCTTGATATATTTTTTAGTGTAAGAACCCAAATGTTGATTTCACAAAGTAAAGAGTCGCTCATGGGTACACTTACCATCAAGCTCATTATATGTTTCCTTAGTTACAGCTTAATGTTCAAATTTGTTGATTTTTAATTGCAAAGCTTTTCCCTCTCATGTGATGGGTCTGATGCGATAGTAGTGTTCATTATCATTCTTGTCTTCCATATACTGGTAATATTCTTAGCATTACATTCTCTCCTTTTATAGATTTCAAAAATTAGGGTAATTTGTGGTTTCCTTTAATACATGGCTATAATCGTTTTCTAATTGACTTTTTAGAATTGTTGCCAAGGGAGATGTTTTTATGCTGTTGTTAAGATATTCAAAGTGAATTTGATAAATGTAATCCTTTCTCAGTGGTAATTGATGTTAATGGAGGTCCAATCTTAGTTTGCTCATTTTGGTTATGCTTTCCATTGTGGTATTAGTGTCCATGTGCTCCTCATGAGTCACCTGCAACAAAATAAGACAAACACAAAATACCATGTAACTATATTTAAAATGCCATCAAAGTTATTATAGTGGTTCATAAGATGAAAGTGCTAGTGAAGTTCCTTTAAAGGTTTGGAAAGAAATTAAAATAGATTATTATTATGGCCTTAGATACTCTAATCAAAGTAAATCGAGTGGTAGTAGGTAGCTCATCATATTCTCCCTACATGTGGGGTATGATTTCACTAATGATGCATTATTAGGATTGTGATTGACACTAGAGTTATCTTTTGGGAACTTGCTTGTTTTTTCCAATTATTTCATTCTTGAGAGAAAATCCTCTTACATATAGGTTTGGGATTTATTGATAGCAAATGGAGTTATGCTACCTTCATTTCTCGGGAACACATTTATGAGGGAGTAACAAGGTTCTTGAGGTGTAACTCAGTTGCTTTAGAACAAATGAAACTCGCTTCTGGGATTCCTTGTGAACTTTTTGTGAACATATTTTATGGAGAGGGTGATCAGTTTAGTGAGGGCCATTAGAGGAGATTCACTATAATCTGACTCCAGTTACTCTTTTTAGCGAAATCTTGGCCTCCTATGAATTTTTCATGCTCAAAATTAATATAAGGATAATCAGACAAATGTGCTTGATGTGATATGGTAAATTTGTCCATCTATGTTTAGGTGATATCAGTTCCTACTATCAATCATCATATAGGTTCTAAGGAATATCTCATTCCCTTAGCATGTAAAGGAATTATTGGTTGTTATTGAATATTTAATGATTATTAATTAATATTTCATTGATTATTAATTAATATTTCATTGATTATTTTTCTTCTACATTATCAAATAAAATTTGCAAAATGAGTTACATATTTGATGTGTAAATTTGTTTTTTAATTGTTAGAATTTGTTTCTCGATCTTGCATGTGAATTCACTATCTAATTTCCCTTATCTTTGATGGCCTGCTCAGTACTGATAGGCCTCAACAGGATAAGATTGTTGCGTGGAACCTTTTTAGTTTTAATCCTCACAAGTTTCAAAATTCGTTTTCATTCTTGCAGGGTTGAATGGGATGTTGACTAGGAAGGCGATATAGGTGATGTGGCACTGATGTCAACATGTGATTGTTCATGCATCACAGACAGGTGGATGAATCACGTGCTGACACATGACCCAATCATACAGGTTAATGTGGTGGAATTTCGTTAGTTGTTGGAATTTGGGTGGACCAATTATGAGGTGCCACATGGCCTTCAGTTTTCGTGCACAACTTGTTTGAATGGACTGACCACCCTCCACCAGAATTGAACTCGCGACCTACCAATTATAATTACAGTATCGAACCATTAGACCATGTTTCTCTCTTGGTTCATATCGTCAGCAGACTTTTATTTAAATTTGAATGAATTAGGGGTTGATAGGAGGGGCGAGGCACATGGCCCCATCCGTAGTCTCATCATTCCAATGGAACCCTGATGTAAAGGTAGAGGGGGTGGGTGGTTAGCCTTGGCCCCCGGTCCCATAACCTTCACTATGACCGATGGCAGAGGGCTCAACTCTGGGGAACTAACAGGTGTCCCCACCCCACGGACACATGCCTCCCAAAAGACCAAGGGTAGAGTGTCAGCAGGAACATGAGCTCTAGCCCACGCCCCTGCCCATGTGGCACCATATGACCCAGACTCAAGGCTAAAGAATCAATGCTTAAGGCTTATTGGCGCGATTAAGTATTTGACATTTTGCACCAATTTCAATGGAATTTTCACTGCTTCCGTGTGAAATTATTGCCTAGCGATTTTCCAAAAGAGGAGATTTGTTGCCTGGTTAGCTAGTTTTTGTCATTTTGCGGGACAAATAGCAGAGAAATGAAGAAAGAGACCTAACTTGGTCCCTTTTCAGTGGTTTTGAGCCCAAGAAGAGGCTACAAAGAGGTTTATTAGTGTTCTGGACACAATGGAAGCATTATTTTTGTTATTTGAGAGTTGTATGTTAAACAATTGATAGAGACGAGTCCTTTTGTGTTGTAGATAGAGACTATTTTTGGCTTTTTGAGGCCATATAGAGACCTCTTTTAGCAATAAAAGAGCCTAGACAAGGGTTTTCAGGCCTATCTGTCGCATCTATAGCATTTGTTTCCTCATTATAGTAGCTAGTTTTTCATTCTATTCTTAGTATGTTTGTGGGAAAAAACCATTTCAACACTTCAGTATGAAGCATTTGAATTTATGCTTGTTTTTTTATCTAAGAAAGAGTACAAAGACTTGTTTCCACATTAAGTGAGAGAGTCCTTTTGTTTTGGTGCCATCATTTCTTTTATAAAATGATTCAACTTGTGAGTGAGAGTTCTCTTAAGTTCCACTTCCATAAACTAGACAAGTAGATAAGGTTCCCCAGTTAACCATGTCCTTATTAACCTTTAGGAGTTGATAAATGAGCAAGTGATTGGTGACACAAAATATCACACAATGTGGGAAGCCATACAATAGCATTTTCAAGGGAAACTTCCCTTGCATTCCATAATCAAAAGTCAACATAGAATTCTATCATTTGCAACAAAGGTTTGTAGGATATGATGTTGTTGAAGAATTTTGTGGACTATCGGAGGAATTTCTTTCTTGAAAAGGACAAAATAATTTCACATTTAAAACAGTTGAACATATCTTGTGAGAATTACCTAGTAAATGAAACGTAAGGTAGGGCTAGATTTTGCAACACATCATATAATATGTGCATAAATGTCCTATGTTTGTTTTTCTTTTTCTTTTCTTATTAATGTCCCATATCCTTCACCTTTGTGAGCCTATTTCTTAAACAAACTTTTACCACTAAATTTTGTGTTTATATACATTCTAGTGGCCTAATCATTCATATGAAAGGAACCACTTCCATAAACTAGACAAGTAGATGTCCTTAATGTCCTAATATGCGCACTGAAAATTAGTGCAAAACAAAACCACCTATGGCTTCATATTTCACTGAGCATAAAAGACATTCCAGATATATGCCAACTCTAAAACAGTCACTTGGTGAGCCAAACAACAACTTGATGATCTCAGTTAATTCTGGAAAATTACCTTTGAGAATGTGACCTTATGTGAGATCATCATATGTGATTCAAAAGAAATAGTGTAACTAATTGGAATGCCACATTGTACCTATAACTTTGCATAGAATGTAACATAGTCCTTTCGACCATCAAGGAGAACCCTTACAATAATTGATATAGAATGTATGTGTCAGCACCATTGTTAAAATAAGCTAAGTATGGATGAAGGAAAACAAGTTACTACTGATAATATAGAAAATATAAATTCTCCCAAATGTAACACTAAAACAATGGGTAGGCTAGTGCTCATAGTATCAAATTTTCATTAATAACAATAATCCTTCTAGTCTAATTGCATACTTGTCCAAAACCCTGAACATAAAAAAGGTGCACATAAGTATAATTTTGACAGCTTCTTATAAACCTAATTCCTTCAACATACGTGAACATAAATGGAGAAGCAGTGCCAAAAATTCTTTTGTAGAACGAATGAATGCAAATTCCATAAATCCTAATGATGAGGATGATGCAAGAGATGCAAGCATAGGCGATGTGCCTCATGGACATACAAAAATTGTAGCTTCGATGATAACTAAGTTATTAAATAGGTTTAACTAGTTCAAGCCACATAGATACTAGAATGATAGAATGCACGAGATCTCCGAAATCAAGAAAACGTTTCTGGAAACTCCGCCTAGAAATGACTTAATTATATTATTAGTCACTTTTTAAATATTTCCTAAGTCTAAACTTAGGGAATATGACTAATTAATCAGAATTAATTAAGTTAAGGTGTGAAATTTCTAGAAACTCATACGAATCAACTTCAAGTTAATCCTAGTCATCGATTAAGCTCTAATCTTGGTCATTGAAGTCTCAACATAGGATTATAAGAAGAAGTTGATGGGGTTCGGAGAAATCACTTGTGCAGTTCAATTTCATGAGCAGATCAATTTCCTAAGTAGCAACATTTAGTTGTCGGAGAGGGAGGTAGAGAAATTAAAGTAATGAAAGAGGGGCAGGGACAGTGAAGTGGGAGGAAGGATTCCAGTTCCAATGAGTGCATTTGCAGAGAGGTGAAGAAGTCATAATGAGGTTGATGTAGAGCATCGCAGTAGCCTCTAGAGACAAAGTCAAATTGTTGGGAGGAAGCATAATTTCAGTGCCAGAAGCTGGGTAGAGGTTCCAGAGGATAGGAGATACATTTTCCTAGACAACTGTTGGTCATACAGCTTGAGGAGAAGTTGTTACAAGCTGAGAGTAGGAGAAAATTTGCTAGGGTGATGCATTGACTGCGTAGAGGCAATTTAGACTACTCAATTTGAGCTGAGGTTAATGTCGGGATTTGCCTGTGGAGTGAGGAATTTTTCCTCACTAGGTTTCCTTACCAGTATTTCTTTGTAGGATTTCTAGTTTTGGCATTTGGTTGTACTCAGTTTATTTCACTGCCGCATAATAATAAAACCCTCAATTGCTACATCGATTTTCCCAAGTTGGGTTTTTCCGAGGGCAATGGTCCAAAAATAATTGTGTTATGTGTGTGTGATAACATTTCTTCCAATGTTTATTTCTTCTGCATTTTATTTGTGTAGGTTGCAGTGTGATTGGTTTAGTATTTATTGTAGCACACAATAAATAAATTGTTAAGAATTAATTTAACAATTAGGAGAATTATTTCTAGTTGTTGCAATAGGAATCAGGTTTCTGATTTTTCACATGGTATCAGAGTGCATGTTATCAGCCAGAGAGCTTAATAGTGAAGGAGGAGGGAGTTTTGTTGTTCACTGAGAGGCAACAAATCGAAACACAAGAGGTAGCGTAGTGACCTTGGCCAAGAGGAAAAATTATTGAGGAGAATCAATTTTTTTGAGAGAGGGACACAAAGGTTGATCTCCCCATAGGCAGAGGGAGTAGCCAATATTTTTCCCAGAGTATATCTCTAGTTGGACAGAGTAGTTTTGTAATACTTTATTAGTGCAGAGCTACGGTCAGGAGGAATAAGAACACACACTCACAGAAAATTTTCCTCAAGGAACTTCCAGCCTCAAGAAGTTAGAATTCCCTTGCAGATCAATAGTCATTGTGATATTTTTTTTTCTCTCTCTAGAAGGGAGTGCGAATAGCCTAGTAGCAAATGAGTAGAAGGGAAGAGGAAATTTTCAACATCATTTGAGATGGATAATGTCACACTTCGAGATCATGGCAGGTTGGACGATGCTTCCAACTATGTCATATGGAAGGCAATGATTTCCTTCCTTTTGGATGAATATGGCCTGAAGCCATATATTAATGGAGCAGTAGCTATTCCCCATGATGCAAATCAACTAAGGGAATACAAAAGGAGACGGTGAGGGAAAAGAGGTTGGTACTTGACAGTGTTCAAGATCACATTGTATCACACATAATGGGCCAGGGAACGACCAAGGAGATGTGTGATACACTTTCCATGTTGTACCAAGGCACCCAAGCAACAAAAGATGTATTTGGAGGAGAAGTTGAGATGCACCAGGATGTAGAAAGGGGAACACATAGACCCCTTCCTCACTAGGATTCAGGAGATTTGGGATCATTTTTTAGTTGTTGGGGTAGCACCTCAAGCCATAGAGCTAGTGGGATTAACACTCAACAATGTCTCTGAGGAGTGTTTGGTATTCATCCAAAGCATTTTGGTCAGAGAAACCTTATGAAGGTGGGACATGATGTGATTTGATTTGAAGCAGGAGAAGTTGAGATGAGATTTAGTGAAGAGCTCCATAAGTGGCAACAATAGCAGGTTGAATAAAGTTAAGGAGGAAAATGTGGCCCTCACATCAAAGGGTTCCGGTTAGTGATAGGGGGAGCAACAAAAGAAGAAGAAGGATCTGTCAAAGGTTAAGTGTTTCAGATGTGGTGAGCTTGGTCACTACAACACCCAATTTCCTCTCAGAAAGAAGGAAAAGGAGGAGAAGTAGCACCAATAGGCAACATTAACAAAGATCGAGAGGCTTTCCTCCAAGCTGAAGGAAGACTTCGCCATGTTTGCTAACATAACCCCCAGGAGTAAAATGGGGTGACTTGGTGTTGTAGCCTCAGAGTGCTACAAATTGGCGGGATTCTTGAGGAGGTACACCCCCTGAATCAATACCTTGCTATGCGAGCACACAATATTTCATTAGCAAGATGGATAAGTGGAAGTTGATGCAGTCAGATGCCAAAGTGACATATGGAGAGTCTAGTTGTAGTTAGATGTTGTGGAGCATAGTGCAGAGTTTCCAGCAATGCAGGTGGCACAGTGCAGAGTCAGCAGCAACATAGATGCGTCAGTGACAATACAAATACTAGTAGTAGTTAGAGACTAAGGAGACAGATACATCATAGTAATCACAATTAATTCAATATTTAAGATGTTTTTCAGTTGCAGATGTTGGAGTTGCATTAATAACATATGAAGAGAGAGTTGCAATGTAGATGCAGTGTTGGAAGTAGTTTAACAAGGTCAACAACAACAGATATGCATCATATATTAGAGTTGCACAGTGTTTGGTGGGTAGCAGCAACAAGACATCAATAGCATGATCGGAGATGATGCAGAGACAAGATGTTGCTATAGGAGGCATCAATGCTTAAACACATTCCTCGCTAAGAGGGAGTGTTAGCTTTTGTAGCATCAGATGTGTTCTAGCCTTGAAATTTTGTGGAGAGGCTAGAATGAATGAGATCTCCAAAACATAGAAATCATTTATGGAAATTCAGAAATTACTTAATTAGATTATTAGTGAGTTTTTAAATATTTCCTAAGTCTGAACTTTGGAAATATGAATAATTAATCAAAATTAATTAAGTTAAGATGAGAATGTTCTAGAAACTCACACAAATCGACTTCAAGTTAATCCTAGCCATCGATTAAGATCTAATGTTGGTCATTCAAGTCTTAATAGAGGATTATAAGAAGAATTCGATGAGGTTTGAAGAAATCACTTGTGTAGCTTGATTTCATGAGCAGATTGATTTCTTGGGTAGCAACATTTAGTTACTAGAGAGAGAGCCATATAAATTGAAGCAGTATGAGAGAAGTAGGAACAGTGAAGCTAGAGGAAGGATTCGAGTTCGAGTAAGTGAATTTACAGAGAGGCAAAGAAGCCATAGTGAGGCTGATGTAGAGCAAAGTAGTAGCCTCTAGAGGCAAAGTCGAATCGTTGGGGAGAAGCAAAATTTCAATGTCAAAAGTTGGGCAGAGGTTCCATAGGCCACGAGAGACATTTTCCCAGATAACATCTGGTCATATGACTTGAGGAGAAGTTGTTCCAAGCTTAGAGAAGGAGCAATTGTACTAGGGTGATGCAGTGACTGAGGTAGTTTAGATGACTCAACTTGAGTTGAGGTCAGTGTCAGGATTTTCCTCTAAAGTGAAGAATTTCTTCTCACTATATCTCATTTCTAGTATTTCTATATAGGATTGCTAGTTTCAACATCCAGTTGTACTAAATTGATTTCACTGCTACATACTAATAAAACCCTCAGCTGTTGCACTAGTTTTCTCAAGTTGGGTTTTTCCGGGGACATTTGTCCAAAAATAACTATGATCTTATGTGTGTGTGCTAGCATTTCTTCTAGTGTTTATTTCTTCCGCAATTTATTTTTGTAAGTTGAAGTGTGATTGATTCCGTATTTTTTGTAGCACATGGTAAATAAATTGTTAAAAATTAATTTAACAATTAAGAAAATTATTTCCAATTGCTGCAAAATGAAGTGGGTTTCTCATTTTTCACAAAATGCAGATGTGTGTATGTTTTCAAAATGGCCCTAATACGCTATTAGAGTTGCTTTAAAGGCATTAAAATAGATTTTCTCCTAATTTAATATTTTATTAAGACTAGAGTGAATCTTATAGTTATAAAAAGATTTCAAATAAACTTTTCCATTAAATTAGAATGTTTGTAATTAACCCATAATTTTAAAAACCTGAGCGGATGACCACATCAATTCTAATAAACCGGGTTCAAACTGGAAAAAAAAACAAAAAAAAACTACATACTGAAACACACTACGCACGTTAAAAATTGATTTATAGTGAACCATTTATAGTGGGGCTAACCTGGGCAATGCTGGGTGGTATATATATTTTGAAACAAATTAATGAGCACATGGCCATGATATGGAAAATCATGGCATGAAGAAGATAATAGAATTGTTTTCTTTGGATACATATATATATTTTGAAACACATTCTTGATGTGATTCATGTGTTTTGGAAACAATTTTAAAGCGAAAAGGAAAAGTATTTTCTTTTCAAAGTTGTTTACATTGGGTAATCTTTTCTCAATCTTTATTATTGATTATGTACCAAGTATCTTGGCAAAAGATAAACTAAAGTACAACACTAAAGTAAATGAAGGATGTGACAATCTATGCTTCTTGTCTTTTACATATGTGATCTTGATGTATGATTCATGAGTAGTTAAATTAGCGGATATTAAGTGTTATTCATGATTGCTCTGTGGTATGGTGGTCAAAAAGTGATCTATTTGTTTATAATTAACGTAATACTTATGTTAAGTGATAATCATTATATAAAGGATTCTAATATTATATCAATAAAAGCTAGCATGATTAATGTAAAATGTTAGTAAGTGACTATAAGTGTTAATGTATGGCTAATGCAATACATTGTAATATTTTGTAATAAAATATTTAGTTGGAATAGAGATTTCTACTTTACAAGGGTTTATGGTGTCTATTTTTTAATAGTGATGCATTTTTTTATTTATCTTAGTTTCTAATTACATGACACTAAAGCCTAATTTAATAGCCTTCGTTACCTATGCATTTTAATTTTGTGTAAGTAATAAGTGAATCACAAAATATTTCTCACAATGCTTGAAGTTCACTATAGGGAGACTCTATAATTTGTTGGATTAAATCTAATGAAAATGAGATTATCTCTAGAACAGGATACATGATTTTTCTTAAGGTCTCACACATTGAGCTTAAGTATTAGTTTTTCATAATGTGTTTCAATAAATAATGTAATACCCGGATGCGGCTGTCCAAAGGGAGAGCAATAAGGATCACAGACTGCCACGCGGAGAGGACAGCGGGCAGCTGTATCGATTCGTGGAAGCGCATAGAGTTTAAAGCGCATTCATTGTGAGCCGCCGGGGAATGAAACACGTTCAAAGCAATTCAATGCTGCATTTGATGCAAGGAATGAGCGGAAGGGATATTATGATGGAGTTGGTAAACCTGCCATTACACAACCTGATTTAGTTCAGGTAGTATGGTGTGAGGGAGAGGATAGTGTTCAAGCCTGTATCGCGCCAATTGCCCATGCTCTTAGCCCCTTTGCAACTGTGAGATAGAGAAGGCAAAGCGACGCACTCAGGGGTGCTGCGCAGTTATAGAATCATTTGGTTTCAGGCTGCAAACATCAGCACTTTCATCCGTGGAACTGCCTGGTTCTCGCTTCAGAAACCATTCAAGTATCATTTGTTATTTGGGCAATCTCTATCGGTTAATCTTCCAGTAATACCCAGGATAATTCCAATGGCCCCTCTGTACAGAGCCACTCCTCGACGGGGGAGGCATCATGGTCAACGAGGTGGCGCTAGAGGGAGAGGAACTCACAGCCCTCGCAGAGTCTCTCCGCTAGCTTGTGTTTCTCCTGCCTCGAACAGCTCAGAGGATTCGGGGAACTCTCTTAGCAATACAGTTCAAACGGCCAGGTTTCGACACCGCCGTCGAACCAACAAGCCGTTCATTTCCGCTTTGATTACAGTAATTTTTGAGGAGGAAGATGTTGAGAAAGCATCCTCGGAGGATCAATCAGCCGGGAAATCCAATAATTCCTCGCCTAGCCAGGGGAGGAAGGACAGTTCTTACTCCCCATCCTCCCAAAGTAAACTGGTGGACGAGAGTTCCCCAGCGCCTACTGAAGAACAGGCCGAGGCTCTTGAGGAAATTGACAGCATACTGGACTCAAAAGAGCCTGTACAGGTTCAAGAACAGGATGCGGGTCATCAGGAACAGGCGGAACCCAATCCAACTTCGCCTCAGCCTCAAAGCTAGCCCACGATGCTGGACTTTTATTATGCCAACACTCTATACCCCAAGCTGCCGCCAGGCATGAAATTGGAGGACGTTCCGAAAGGTATGGAGATCTCTTGGGAGCCCCTGGACGCGTTCAACTTGCCAAGTTCTGAAAATGCCAAATAATCTGCAGTCTCCTGCTCTTTTTTTTGGAGGTATGTTTCTTTTTTGGTTGAATGCCTGTTCAGTTTCGATGGCTGTGTATGCGGCATGGTCTAGTTCGATGCGGTCCAGTCGGCATGGTCTAGTTCGGTGGTGGCACATTCGGCACGATCTATCTCGGTTGGTCATGATTTTGGTTGGGGGAGTGTCTGCCGGTTTGGTTCTGGGCACGATAGTTCAGTTGCTGAAGCCCCCTTCAGCAAACATCTTTCCTTCATCCTTGAATTCTCCAGCATTCAGACAGTTTTGTTATGTAATGAATCTTCTGGCATATGATTTTCTGCTTGTGACACAATTTTTTGTAAGAGGCAACAGCCTCAGTGGAACTGAAAATTTTGATTATAGCTTGACAGAGAGTTGCAGACTTCAATGGCACTCTCAGGGGTTAAGACCTCTTGTATATATTTTTCTTTATCCTTAATATAAAATAGCTTAGTCTTTGCATAGAAAAAAATAAATAAATAATGTAATCTTTTGAATGAATGTGGGGTTCCTACTTCCTTAAGGTAAATGGCATGGAATAAAAAAGCCAAGAATATGGCTTTATTAAGACAAATCACAATGCAAGAAAGCCAAAAATTACACAAAATACAAGAAAAACACCATGTGGAGCAAGAAGAAGAAGATGAAGGTGAACACCAAGGTGGAAGCAATGAAATCACAAGGGAGGACATAGTAAAAAGATAATATACTTATGAATAAAGAGAGGTCTTGGTCACAACCAATTAACTTTTTCGAGACAACTTAACAAGCCCATTCATATGCAAGGAAGAATTGAAGGGACCAAATGAATTTGGGCTTTCCCACTTTTTTGAGGCAAATAACATCGAATATTTATCATATTTCATCTTTACAACTACCAAAAATATGTGGTTGCCAAGACAAGCCATAAAGAAAGAAGACTAAACACTAAATAGGTGCCTTTGTCTAAAGAAATAACCTTACCAAACAATAATAGAGTGGATTTATAATGGCCAAGAATGGATTGACATTAAAATATTCAAAGAGTTAATATCGTTGTCCACCTTTACGTTGAGATTAAATACAACAATTACATTATTCTTATTCATATTCTTATGGGAAAAGGATAGTGTCTCACATCCCATGATGTATATTGGCATTGCTCTTAATTGTTGTCTAATTAAAGATATATGTAATTCTTGTAATTTTTTTATAGTTATAGTTATGCACATCTTTGAACTATAAATTTAATTTAACTTTCTAGTGAAAAAGAACAAAGTCATATAAATACATGTATGTGATTTTCCCCAGTTAAACATATCGTTGCAACCATTCCATCAAGTCCAAGAGAAATGTGTTTCTTATTGGTCGGACACTAGTGCATTATCTAGCAAGAGTTGTACATTGTCAAAAAATAAATACAAATACTTTAAGTTTATGTTTCCCTAATATTTGTACATTACAAAATTTAATACCTCATCAATGAAAATATTAAAAACTATGACACACAAACCATGTTCAAGAAGCTATTTCAAATATGATCCTCAATTGGAATATGACAAACTTTTTTGTGATGGGAGCATCATTGTAGTGCCTGCACTGTAGAATAACTAGGCTAGAACTAGCATGACCAGCCTAGCTAGACGTAGTGTGTGGTCTAGAATCACTCTAGTCATCTAACATCATCAAATAATGGTTTTCAAGTGCAAATTATCACAAGTGTGCCATGCTAAACTAAATCATGTTTCAAGGACAATATCACGCTATTAGTAGTCTGAGTCCTATCTCCAAACTAATGTTTGAGGCGGAAGTGGATTATGCATACACCTACGAGCATATAAGCATCTCGACTAATCACACTTAACCAATGATGGATCCTAATCAAAGCTAAGTCTAACCCTCTACAATTCACCAATATCAAAATAATTGGTATGGCCCATAATAAACTCAACCCATAATTTATGAAGAAAATCCGTATTAGTTCTGTAAGGTTTATCAAATATCATAAACCATCTATCTATCTAATGGTTTTTCTATAGCTAGTATGTGCACCAATCCATGAATATATGTCTTTTCCTTGGATCAAGGGGTTGGTTATTCATAACGTCAATAAACAATTCAATGATCATATATGTGGTTCTATGGAATTCTTTCACCTCTTTCTAGGTAATTCCAATTGAGTAGTACTCTCTAGTCCTAATATTCTATTTGGATGTATTAGATGATTGGGCATGTGCATGGTCAATGGAGACAACAACGTTGTCAAGTTAAGTGGCCGATGACAAGTGAAGTATGAGATGGTTCTCTCTTGTTTCTTAGAACACCAATTAAGAACTTGATTAATTTTTGTGTATGCATCCTAGGATGTTAGGGTTTGGATTTCAGTCTTAGTAGTAAATGTAATTAAATAATAAAAAATAATAATAATAATAAATGTAAACCATTATGAAGCAAAAAAGTAATTTTTTTCCTATATATAATTTTTTCCCAACATTTAAAAAATGTTGACATACTTACATTACACCTCAACATCTCTCCATATTGGGTCGTAAAGAACGTCTTGTCGCAATAAAATAAACTTTCAATACCTACGGTTAAAAAAAAAAGTGTCAACAGTAAGTCATCTCATGATAATGTTAGGGTCAAACGCTGACCCCTTTATTTATGTAATAAGCCAAATGGGATGAGTCATAGTCATAGTTAGTTAGAGAGTAAATAAATCCCACATCAATAATTGTAAGTGGTTGACCCGAATTAGAGAAAAGTGAAAATAATTAGTTGTAAATGAGACTTACTTAATAAATAAAGTGTTTAACTTGTGTTATGCAAGGGACCACTAATAGTTAGGGTTTTTGATGTAATTTAGTTATAAATAGTCTGAGTTAGTAAAGAAAAGATCATCTAGTTTTATTGTAATCAATCTCTGCTCCACTGTTTCCCCCTCGAAGAGGCAAGTGAACATTGAATCTATTTCTGAATAATAAAATACTTGTTTTTTTTTCTCCTATTATTATGTGTTTGGGCTATATTTCTTTGCATTTCTGGTATTCTGGAATTTCTTGCAAGTCAAGAGCATAGCAAGTGGTATCATAGCACTTTCTAGGGCTGGTTATACCTCTTATTTTCCCAGAATATTTTTTAGGCTAGAGACATGTTCTAATGTCTTTAAACCATGGGATCTATCATTGAGCACATAAACTTGCAAATTGGGGAGGCATACACGCAGGAATTACAAGAGGTGGTCACGCTTTTTGGACTCCCTTGTAACCCCTATGGGTACCCCTTTCGAGTAGTAGCACATTAGACAGAACCATGCACAGACTGCACTTCCGTGTACCCTCGGATATATCAAAAGCCCCCTAGGCTCACCTCAAACCTAGCCTTAGATAAGTTGTCAATCGTCTTGCTGATATAATACAATGAGAACAACACTCAAGGAGATTACTCACACATACGATAGGGTAGTCGGGTAGTATGGCTAACGGTACGGTTGATCCTCCTTAGTTAGTGCCCTGAAACATTGGGTCGAGTACTATTATTGGACCTCTATGTATATTATGATCTGTAGCACCTCACACTCCTTTGTGGCCATAGTTCCCTCCGATATCTAAAGATTTCCCACTACCTTATCTTCCAGATCAGATCCAATAGTTGGCATTCTCGCGTCGCAGTGAAAATCAGATCCAACAGCCAGGGTTCTCTCGTCGCCGTACAAATGAGATCCAAATGTTGGGGTTTTTCGGCCACCATGAACTCACATTCAGCAGTTGGGTGTTTCACAGGGCTGATTAGACTCTTTGTGTAGTGAGGCTTGGTGTTACTACAATCTGGGCCCTATTTTTACAGGACATTGTGTAGGATCAAGTTTTCTGGAATTCGGCCACTCCAATATTGATCAGTAATGAGTAAAACTCCTTTCAGAGTATATAAATAAAAAATAAAAAAACAAAACAAAACCATCTCGGTAAACTTGCAAGAGAGGTAGCCCATAAGCTTCAGGATGACGAGTTGATTGCAATGGTACCATTCACTTGTTAGCCTCAATTTTCTAGTGGTCCCAAATTTTTCCGAAGTGACTTCAAGTGACCCCCGCCAATAGATTCATGAGCTCACCCTCTTTCCAAGAAGACTACTCCTAAGTAATTAAATGGGTTTTGTGTATGGTAGGTACTAGATCTCAAGTCACGGCCTATGATAAGATCGAGAGACTTGAAAAACGATTGGATGAGTTCTAGGGCACTATGGACATAATTACCTCACAACTTTTATTGTTCACCAATGTGATGCAGAGATCTCATCGGGAGGAGCATAGTATTGATGAACCCCTCGAAGGATAATCTAGCCATCACCACCACCTAGCAATTCTTAGAATCGCCCCATCTGCTACGAATTGCCCCAAACAATGCTTAAAAACAAATATACATTAGACCTCTAGATTCACGTACATTGAATCTATAAATTTTAGATTTCCAAATATTGAGGAAGTTTCTCCTCCGATATTTAGTTGAGAAGGGTTCCGACATGGCAGAAACCTAAACAAATACAAACACATGTAGGAGAGCTTGAATCAAAACTCTACAATAAGCTGGTGTAGAAATGATAAAGACTAAATTCTTAGTGATTTCCAATACTATAGAATTGTGTACTGGCATCGTCATATAACATGAATTCTAATGGAAAATAGAAGTCCAACTTACTGTGCAACCACATTGAAGGTGACATTGTCACACATTACAGTCCTCCAGGATCAATGGTCATTTGATGTGGCATCAATTCAATCATACAGTTCATTATTAGTTCACGAAGCGACCTCTTAATCTCTAGTAGAGTTGTCCTTGTAGAAATGAGATAAAAGGCATGTAAATATACTTGAAGCCATATGAGCAACTTAACTACATTACCCAATACAAAACTCACTTCAAAATACAAATATGCTATATTCCCATGACAACACAGTGGCAAGTATTTTCATTTCCTCGATGGATTTTTCAATGTAAGAACCCAAACGTTGATTTCACAAAGTAAAGAGTTGCTCATGGGTACACTTACCATTAGGCTCATTATATGTTTCCTTAGTTATAGATTAATGTTCAAATTTGTTGATTTTTAATTGCAAAGCTTTTTCCTCTCATGTGATGGGTCTGATGCGATAGTAGTGTTCATTATCATTCTTGTCTTCCATATACTGGTAATATTCTTAGCATTACATTCTCTCCTTTTATAGATTTCAAAAATTAGGGTAATTTGTGGTTTCCTTTAATACATGGCTATAATCGTTTTCTAATTGACTTTTTAGAATTGTTGCCAAGGGAGATGTTTTTATGCTGTTGTTAAGATATTCACAGTGAATTTGATAAATGTAATCCTTTCTCAGTGGTAATTGATGTTAATGGAGGTCCAATCTTAGTTTGCTCATTTTGGTTATGCTTTCCATTGTGGTATTAGTGTCCATGTGCTCCTCATGAGTCACCTGCAACAAAATAAGACAAACACAAAATACCATGTAACTATATTTAAAATGCCATCAAAGTTATTATAGTGGTTCATAAGATGAAAGTGCTAGTGAAGTTCCTTTAAAGGTTTGGAAAGAAATTAAAATAGATTATTATTATGGCCTTAGATACTCTAATCAAAGTAAATCGAGTGGTAGTAGGTAGCTCATCATATTCTCCCTACATGTGGGGTATGATTTCACTAATGATGCATTATTAGGATTGTGATTGACACTAGAGTTATCTTCTGGGAACTTGCTTGTTTTTTCCAATTATTTCATTCTTGAGAGAAAATCCTCTGACATCTAGGTTTGGTATTTATTGAGAGCAAATGAAGTTATGCTACCTTCATTTCTCGGGAACACATTTATGAGGGAGTAACAAGGTTCTTGAGGTGTAACTCAGTTGCTTTAAAACAAATGAAACTTGCTTCTGGGATTCCTTGTGAACTTTTTTTGAACATATTTTATGGAGAGGGTGATCAGTTTAGTGAGGGTCATTAGAGGATATTCACTGTAATCTGACTCCAGTTCCTATTTTTAGCAAAATCCTGGCCTCCTATGAATTTGTCATGCTTAAAATTAGAATAAGGATAATCAAACAAATGTGCTTGATGTGATATGGTAAATTTGTCCATCTATGTTTAGGTGATATCAGTTCCTACTATCAATCATCATCTAGGTTCTAAGGAATATCTCATTTCCTTAGCATGTAAAGGAATTATTTGTCGTTAGTAAATATTTAATGATTATTAATTAATATTTCATTGATTATTTTTCTTCTACATTATGAAATAAAATTTGCAAAATGAGTTACATGTTTGATGTGTAAATTTGTTTTTTAATAGTTAGAATTTGTTTCTCGATCTTGCATGTGAATTCACTATCTAATTTCCCTTATCTTTGATGGCCTAATCAGTGCTGATAGGCCTCAACAGGATAAGATTGTTGTGTGGAACCTTCTTAGTTTTAATCCTCACAAGTTTCAAAACTTCGTTTTCATTCTTCCAAGTATCCTGGTGCTTTAATGTGGTGAGGAATTTTTCAATCGCTCATAATTTATACTCCTCCTTTCACCCTTTGATTTCTCTAATAATCTAGTCAATAGAAATGTTAGTTTCCACCATGGAATCTCTGCTATGAATATATTTTTGTGTGTATAATTTTAATTTAGACTAATTAGGATAAACTATATTAAGGTTATATTTCCATCTCTACTAGTTCTTGATCGTCTATTGAGATTAATGATTCTTGAATTCTCAAATAATGGTGTACTATCTTCAATGCATCTGTTTCTAAATAGCACTAGGTTTCTGATAATTTAATGTTGTATTGTCTTCTATTAAGAGCTAAGTTTTAGTTTACCTGTATGTTAACTAGACGTCATGTGGAAGTTTTGTTCCATGTTTTGATTTTGTTAATAAATGTATCACTTTGCTCTTTGTGATTCTTAGGGATTTTATGTTTTCGTTTCCATATTGTGGCAGTTCATTTCTTTAAAACTGAATCATTTTTCTTATTGCTTGTCTATACTTCTTTTTTAAGCTACAAAGATGAATTTATTTCATCCCATTTTCTTCCAAAGGGAATCTCTGTCTAACCTCTACTGTATTTTGGATTCATATGTTCTACTAAACGGTAACATAGGAGAGGCTTGAGAAATAACTTTGAACAAATTGTCCCGTTCGATAAAAATTTGCAGCGATGCATGGATATTCATCGTTTCAATTATCTCCAGCACCTTTGTTGATTATGCCACGAGGGTTTCTTCTCTGTGCAAACGATTGACGAAATATTAAACTAATTTTTAATAATTAAATATTTTACAAACCTAGTAATGATAATATGGCAATTGCAGTAACATTATAATGCTACAGGGTTAGTAGACTTACACCTAAAAAGCTATATCTTTATTTAGATTTGTACATAGCTCTTGTTACCAAAACCTTCTTTTGGCATAGGTCTAAATGAATTCCATTACATTCATTTTGTATTAATCTTTATGTCCACAATGAATTCCTGTGCATTTATTTGTTTAGAAATCCATGTATGTGTAGGATATTCATAAAACAGTTTATATAACTGATGTATGCACCGTATCTTGAAATAAAATTAATGATTTCCATATGGTGTTAAATGAGAAGTTATGAGGCACTTTTATGTTGTTGGATTATATGTCTTAATTATGATAATTTTTATTGTTTAAAATATCTACAATGCAATATTAAATTAGAGATATAATGTATGTTTTATTCAATATACAAATAAAGACTTTTGAATTCATTTAGTGATGTAACTTTGTTCATAATGTCATGGTTTTTTAATTTTATAGTTGAAAATTTTTCAATTTCTTTTGTATCTAGCATGGTGTGGTTGAAAACATGTTAAATTTATACTTAGGAAAGAAAAATGATATTCTACCAGAAACATTAATGTGTTTTTTCCTCATAAACAACTTTGTTTGGCACATAAAAATTTGGTTTTACTAGCATTTTTTAAAAAGTTTGAAAATTGACCCTAAAAAAAATCATCGTTCCAGTATCATCACTTTTTTGTTTTGAAGTTATATTTTGTACGAAAATTTTGTAGTAAATTTCGTAGACACTGCCATTTTTAAAACATGTTCAAAATTGACTCCTAAAAAATAAAATCATCATTCCAGTATACACACTTTCGGTTTTAGCAATGTTTTTGATGTTTTTTCGGGGTTTTTTGGCCAGAGTTCCCGTTTTGAGTTTATAGTTCCCGTTTCAAAGTTTACATTGTTATCTACAAAAGAGAAGAAGGAGGAGATGGCTAAGCTTCAGAAAAAGAACCAAGAGTCGCAAGAAGAAAAGGAGGTAAAATATATTTCATATTCAATTCATTCTCTTAAAAATGATAATGCTTCTTCTACATCATTTGAGAAACATGCCAAGGGTATAGGTATGAAATCGTTGACAAAAATGGGATACAATGGTAAGGGTCATGGAATCCATAGTCATGGAATCATTAATACTATTGAGGTGAGAACACAACCTTGACATGAAGGATTGGGATATGATCAAGAATAAGTTGGAGAATGCTCCACAATTGCAAATTCAAGGAATTATTCAAGTGTGAAATTCGTGAAGAAAGAAATCCTGCAAGTTGAAGGAGTATCATATCATGATGACGATGTTGATGGAAAAACATCTCTAAAGAGAGATGATCACTTCAAAGGAAGAACTAAGTCAAGTTCTCTTCATCAATCAAGTTCTCCTTGCCAAACTCATAAACCAAAGGACAATTATAAAAGGTAAAACGTCCTGATTATTCAAAAGGATTCTATGACTATAAGCAACATGATGATTTGAATATAATTTTGTGGAATGTTTTTCCTTGTAATTTTTGTCATGCACCTAACCATTGTGTAGCCAAGTGCCAAAAAAAGGAAAGAAATGGTTGAGAAATTGAATATTTCAATTACAAGTGAGACCAAGAAGGAAGATCCTATTCCAAATTCAAAGACATTATTGCCAAGAAATGGTCACAAAAAATTTTGAACTGATTACAATATAAGTGGGCATTGGATTGAAAAGTATTGGAAGTTGCATCCACATCTTCATCCAAAGAAGGAAAAATAGGTCATGAAATCACCTAAGAAAGAGAAGACATAAGAATGTGCAAGGTACATCATAACCATCCATGAAGCAACTCCATAATAAAGTGAAATGTACAAGGAAAACTCCCTATCCTGGTCGAGTAAGAAATGGTTGGGCTCTTTTTCTAGCTAAATATTGCATTTGTTTTGTATTTTACATGTTGCATATCCCCATAGTTAGGTATTTTGTAAAACTGATGTTATGAATAAATCACTTATATGCAACAATGTTTTCTTTGGCATTTTATGTTATTCTCGCTTGTTGATGAGTCAATTTGTATGGGAATTTGAGAGTCAAATTTATTACATAGTGTTAAAAAAAATGCATCTTCTTCGTCGATATTGTGGTGAGCATCCTAAAATTTGGGATAAGAATTTTGCATTACACCCAACATGCCTACAATCATGCCAAGCATTCATCTAACACACAAGTATCTCCATTTGAATCTTGTTTGGGTTATTTGCCAAATTATCCTTTGGATTTCATCTTTGGTAAAGGCATTGTAGCAGACGGACATAATGATTTGGACAAAGCCATGCATTTCATTGAACAAATGCAGCTAGTGCATCAAAGAGTACAAAAACATCTTGAGGAAAGCTAAGCCAAGTACAAAACAAGGCATGACAAGCATCAAGTTGATCATGATTTCCAAGTGGGAGATCAAGTTTGGTTGAATATTGGCAAGGAAAGACTTCAAGGTGAGGATTGTATGAGCAACCAATGATTGATGATCATGAAGAGAATGTTCATATTCCATATATTGGAGATTTTTCTTTTGAATATTTAGATGATTTGTAGGAAGATTCAATTCTTGACAAGAGAATCTTGACTTCACGTAGAGGAAATGTGTAGTATCTTCCAGTGAAGCATAAAAGTACTAATCCAAGAAAATCAAGGTGGATTGTGATTGGGAAAGTGTGGAAGTTGTACTCTCACTTGCTAAGTAAAAATAGACTTTTTGTGGTCAAAAAGTTTCTAGTGGGGAGAAATGATCCAGGGCATCAAAAACATGTTGAATGATCCATAGTTGATTTGCACTTTATATTCCTTTTAGGTCTAGGTGAAAAAAAAAAATTGATTACCTGTGCCCTATGTTGCATAAATGTGTGCATAATTTGTAAAATCTACATGAGATGATGATATGTGATACCATCCTATGCACATAAAAAAAAACTAAAGAAAGGAACATTAAAGAATTGCAAGGTTTCCATAACAAAACTACAACCACTAAAAAAACATCCATGTTGTAGATGTATTAAAGAAATCAAAACACGTGTGAGATCTATATGAGTAGGACATGAACCAATCAAAAGATTTCACATGGGCATTAGCCCCAACATAAAGGGTTGCATAAAAATCTCTTTCCTATGTAAATCAATAAAGAGTTTAGGTTTGGAATTGAAATGAACCTTAACCATATTTATCAGTATTGTTAGGGTTCTACTCTAACCTCTATACTTAAGGGTACTTCAGAAATAGTGAGTTAATGTACAAGCCTATCATCTCTCAATAAAATCTACTAAGTGGTTGGCATGTTTAATTAATGTAAAAAATCATCCCTATGAAATAAGGTCTAACTAATAGTTGATATTCATTAATGTTCGAACCACTAGTGGTTAGGGTTTGGGTAGTGAGAATTTATGTAAAAAGGGAGGAAGATCTATAACATTTTTACAATTATTATCATATTATTAGGGCTCTACACATTTGGTGGTTCACCCCTTGAAGAGATACACAAACATTGCTCTTGTTCTAGTTTATCAATATAAGGATTCATAGTTTGTAGGTTCAATACTCGTATTTCCTATTTGGACATGCACTAAAATTTTAAGAATTTTCTTTTCAACTAAAACCATGTTTAGGAATTTCTCTGTAAACTATTGCGGATGTTCAACTAGAACAATCGTTCACAACAAATATGATAAAATACTAAAATATTTACTGCGAAGGTTACTTTCCTTTATATCCCAATGTTATGAAATCAGTTCAAGAAAAGATAGAAAAGATAGATCAACGCCTTAGAATTCAGCCTCTTCAAGGGGGCAACCTCCATTACATTACATAAATGAACAATTCTGGGATGATACAAATGAAAATACCTCCTTTCTATATATAGGAGTCTAAGGGGTCATAACATAATCAGAGCCGACATAACAATAATAATGTAAGGGCACAATAATAACAATAGTGGGCTTCTATGGGGCACAATAGTAACAATATGGGCACTACATGGGTACATCAATATAATAAGTGGGTTGTACTAATAACATAAGGGGTTACACTAGTAGTATAGGGGCCTAACATGCCCCTCTCCTTCAAAAAGTGTTGTCCTCAATGCTTGAGTAGTTCTTGATGCTTCTGTATAAAATCATTGTCCTCCCATGTGGAATCTTCAGTGGGTAAATTCTTCCACTCGATGAGATACTCTGAAATTTATTGATTTCGTAGCTGTCAAGTTCTTGTTTCTGTGACTGCTCCAGGTTCCAAAATGATTTTTCCTTCCTCTTCAATTTCTGGCAATATTGTTTGAATTGGGATCTTTTGCAACTTTTGAATAAGTGGTCGTACTTCTTCATCCTTATTCCATTCATCCCTTGTTTCGTTTATCCAATCTGGTTGGATAATAGAAATAGCACAAAGCAATGCTTCCACATCCTCATCCTTGAAGAGTCTTCCCATTCGGTAAGGTCACCATTTTTTAAGTGCATGTAGTATTGCCAACATTTCCTTCTCATAAATAGCTTGCTTGAGATGTAGGAGTAAAAATACCCAATCACCTACATCAAAACATTTTTCACTATGATGTTGATCTACC